>OFHU01001472.1:0-28215 GCA_900245905.1 Lacerta viridis | reverse complement strand
GCAGGATTCTGTGGGGGAAAGCATGCACTTTAAATCTACTTTAAAGGGGTATGTGCAGAAAGACAAGAGTCTCTCCATGTCCTACAAAGCATGCTGCAGAAGTAGAAGAGAACTTGCTCTCTCCTTCCAGCTTTAATGTCCATTTTGAAGGTCAGTAACTGGTTGTCCTCTTGCCTCATATAAATTATCTTTATAATATTCTGTTTCTCTCTTC
This sequence comes from Lacerta viridis, assembly GCA_900245905.1. Lineage (NCBI taxonomy): Eukaryota > Metazoa > Chordata > Lepidosauria > Squamata > Lacertidae > Lacerta > Lacerta viridis. The sequence goes on along the minus strand of OFHU01001472.1, from coordinate 28,001 downwards.
CCTGCCCACTGTAGCAACAATGACAAACACCCCACCACAGTCAATGACTCGGACAGTCTCAATCTTGACGTGATGGATGATATCCAGAAGATATTAGAAAGGAACCTGTACAAAACAAGGAGAACTGTGAGCTTTTTTCTTTAGTTGATAACAACAGCTGTAAACTAAAATGTGGCTGGGTCTGTCTGATTTCCTACAATTGCCTTAAAGTGACATTCATTCCCCCCCCCCCATGTTGCATTGTTTGAGGGAACTGTGAGAAAATCAAATGGCGGTTCAGATAATGTGACCATATGCTAATGATGCCACAGCTGCTGCTACTCACTTCAGCTCAGTGGTTAGTGCCCATTGGGACTGGTAGGGTAGAATTCAGGGAGGTCAACAGTAGGTGGTGCCAGAGCCATTGATAGGCAGAGCCAATGAATTCTACTTTTCTCCCCATCCTCCCTGCTGAGTTCTCCAAGGGCAACATTGAGACCTAGGGGGAGAAAGGGGTCACAGGCAGTGTTGCCACCCTCTGGAGAGGTTGTAAGTAAGAAGGCAGACAGGTGGGAGCTGGTAGAGGGCAAACTAAGGTTTTTTTGGGAGTGCTCCATTCACACTAATGAACCAGCATCTACAGCTGCTACTATCACAAGCACAGTTGCTGTCCACTGTGGTGCACGCACCAGCATAGAATCATATAATTGTACAACTGAAAGGGACCACAAGAGCCATCTAGTCCAACCCCCTGCAATGCAGGAATCTTTTGGAACCTCCCTTGGAAGTGACTTGCAGAAAAGGGTTTCTGAAAATAGCCTAAGGGTCCTGGCAGGCATGCCTTGAACTTCTTGGAGAGGTAAAGCAGGATATAAATATAAAATATGTTAACAGACATAGAAAGACAGAAGGATCTGAGTAAAGTGCCTCACTTTCTAATTCAGGAGGAATGGAGATACCTGTCCCGCCCAGCTAGATATTTATTCCAACTAGAAATACCCTCTCATAGAAGAGCATTTACTCTAGCCCGTAATCACATAATGCCTTCAGCAGTTCTCCAAGGGAAGTACAAATGGACCCCATTGTGCGAGAGATACTGCCTGTGCGGATCTGGAGAGGTGGAAACTATTGGCCACATACTCTTGCGATGCTGCTTCTACGAGGAGGTGCGAGGCGAGCTTATCCACACGATGCTGGCTGAGCTACCTGGACGCTCGGACAATTTCTATATAGAGTGGCTTCTTTCAGATGCTAACGCTAATGTGACAGCAAAGGTAGCCAGGTTCTGTGCTAGAGCCATAAAAATTCGGTCCGATCTAGTTCGCAGTACCCACACAACTTCAGGACAGAGCTAAAGATGAACCAGTGCTATAATCGGCTGTAGCCCACCTTTTAAAGTAGTGATATCTTCTTTTATCTAAAAATTTTAAAGTTTAAAGTTTATATTTATAGTTTATATTTTAGAATGTATTTTGGATTGTTTTTATGGATATATGTGTGTGCTGGTTGAGAACCGTAACAATAAATCATTATCATCATATATATTAGTATTTATGGCTACTGGAAAAGAAGAAAGAAAAGACCGTTAGCAATTAACATGTCTTGCATGCATTGTATATTACCAGGTGCCAGCATACAACAGGCACACTCTGCCTGGAGAAACAGAACCAGTGGAGCAAGCAAAGGAGATCTTGATCCTCAGACACAAGAGCTGGCAGATCCACATGAACAGAAGTGACTCGGACCGCTTGAGCAAAGAGGTACAAACCAGGGTGGGTGCTGGGGGTGGGTGGAGCATTGAAATAGAGTCAAATTAAGGGCAAGATAAGTAAGCTTTTACTCCAGTTACAGTTCTCAGTCTTCCTGACCTTATGGCAGGGGTGGGGGAACCTTTTTCATCCTGGGGGCCAGATGCCCTGATGGACAACCTTCCAGGGGCTGCATGGAAGTGGTGCACAGCGCCAGAGGCAAAAGTAGCTAGTGTAGCAAGTGTTTGTCTTACCTTTGTACCTTGGAGCTATGCAAAAGTCAAGAGGTTTCTGCATGTACTCCATCCTCCACACAGGCAAGCAAAAGCCATTGTTGCAGTTCAGGGACACATTTGAGCTTAGCAAAGGCACTTATGGAGGGTGTGGAGAAGGGCCATTGAGGGGTGCAGACTGGGGGTAGTAGTGTAGACTGGGAAGAGTCCCGAGGACCACAGAGAGATGCAGGCATAAAGCTCTCCAGCAGAGATTTAAAATACAGTAATAACAAAAACATGTGGTGAAGTAAAGTGACTCCCCTTAAAAGGTTTCTTTCTAAAGTTTCCCTCTTTTGTCAGCATAGGAAAAGACCACAGGTAAGTTTTAAAAAATGGTTTACTTATAAACTTCTCAAAAGGTCAGATTAATATGCTTCAGAAAATTGCACAGGCAGTAAAACTTGGCTTAGTTACAAAGTGGTGACAGTTCCTAATTATTGGTATAGGAACCCAAGTGTGGCTTGTGCGATCCTTGTGGCAAACCAGCACAAACCACCTTGTATGCTGATGAGATGCTCATTTAGTGATACCTTGGGTGCAACCCATTATATGAAGTATCAGCCACAATTAGTACTGAAAAACATGTTCTCTTAGGCTTAGTTCTCAGCAAGGCATTAAACATGGTCCTGAGTTGTACCACCAGAGTGTATGTGGAGCTCACATATCAGAGTCCTCTTGCACAATGCTGCACTCCAAACCTTGCTCATAGAAAAAGGGCACATAAGGTTGAATGCTAGGCTAGAAGCCTTTGCCTGGACACCTCCTTTTGTGTATGCAGGGCTATATTATTTTTCATAACATGACTATACTGTTATGTTTTTCCCATCCCCTCCTCACTGGTAGTCTGCTGTCATACAAACCAGACACAGGTTTATTCATCTGGTGAGAAGTCTCAGGAGAATGTAGCACAATATTGCGTGGACAGGCGGAGTCCCCCAAACCCCCAGGCGACCCCTGAGCGGAATAATGACAAGACAATGCTATGGGATTAAAATTGGCCACAACTTTATTAAGATTCAGATGTAGGGAGACCTTGGCTCAGGCATTGGGCGTTTATCCTTCCCAGTCCCCAGCTGGGGATCTGGGAGACTTCAGGGTTATCCAGAATGTGTGGGGATTGGGCTGGCTCTGGAGAACATATGTTCAAGCAGAGAGCCGCCCTCCGTTCGCTGCCTCTGGAGGGGAGAGCAATGACAACCTCTCGGTGTATGGCCAATGCCTCCCCCCAAGACCCCTTTAACGGGGAACCCTGGTATCGCCGTCGCAAAGGGGGCGTGGGTCACCGCCTCACCCCCCCTCCCATTTCGGAAGCTAGACTAAAGGATTCCGCCCAAGGCCTGAAAATGCCAAAGTTGTGACGTATTGGTACGGGAAAGGTGAAACTTTCCAATGCAGGGAAATTCATTTCTGGCCCTTCAACAGCGACCTTAACATAGTAGTGCCTGCATACCTGTGGAGAAGAGGTTAACCTGCAAAATAAGGCTTAATTAAGGGAGTGGAGGGTGGGAGAAGCTCTGGAGCCCAACTGCTGCTTACAGGTAAGCTACACCTTCTATTGTGCGGGCAGGGCGGTCCCTCCCCTTACCTGGCCAATCCCCTGGCAACGCCTCCCCAGGTGAGATTGGGCAGTTGACTGAGGTAGGCGGAGACCTCAGGTATCCAGCCTGGGGAGGATGAAGCCAGCCTGAACTACCAGGAGCTGCACTGAGATCCAGGGGGCTGCACACAACCACGCAAAAGTCGCCCCCCATTTGATGTGGGGAGCAGTCATTTCGGTGTGGCTAACTTTCCATGATAACTCTTCAGTGACAACCAGGCCCTGTTTCACATGGGATGCTAATCTTCATCTCACCACAAGATGGAGCCATTACAATTATTATGTTTACAAGAAGAAAAAACCACACAGAAAGAATCTTGGGAAAACCATAGGGAAATAAATGTTAATTGTAAACTAATAAACTTAATGGTTAGGAGGGTCATGTGTAGTTTAAAAAAAAGTTGGAAGAATGGAATGAAATATCTTATTTTGGTTTGTGTTTGTGAATTATTTATTGTGAAGTTGTTATCTCGTTCATTTCTGGTTGACTGTGATTTTAAATTAGAACAGATAAGGAAACAATACTTATTTTATATAAATTTTTTTAAAAGGACCAACCTAAAAATGTGTGTGTGTGTGTGTGTGGACTTAAGCGGGGGGTGGGGGGGGGGGGACAGACTTGGTGAAACTACTACATTTTATGGGAGCCCTTAAACTTGATCAACTTTGGAAAGAACCAAGGCTTTGGGAGTAGAACATCTGCTTTGCATGCAGGGGGTCTGAAATTAAGTCTCCGGCACCTCCAGGTTGGGCAGGGAGAGACCCCCTTTCTGAAATTGTGGGGGGCTACTGCCAGTCAGTGTGGACACTACTGAGCTAGATGGACACAGCTTCCTGTGTTCCTTGTACACCAGAGTCAGGTTCAAAAGACAGACAGACAGACAGACAGACAGACAGAATTAAAGAATAGGGTGCTTCTGTACACATTTTGAGTCTGGGAATTTGCTGTCGGAGTCGGAAGGGAACTTGCACTCCTTTCTGTCACGTCCACTACCAGTTACACCAAGTCTTCTAAATTTCACATGTCCCCTCAATACATCATTTTTATTGTCCTGTTGCACGCCACCCCAATCTCTGAGTGGTAGGAGATTCCAGGGGTTCCAGGCATTTAACCAGTGTTAAGCTTCCTCGGAATGAGGGACAGCAGAGACCGCTGTGTCTTTAGGATATATGGCCTATTGACACATAGAGTGGTACCTCGGGTTAAGAACTTAATTCGTTCTGGAGGTCCGTTCTTAACCCGAGGTACCAGACCGCTGTGTCTTTAGGATATATGGCCTATTGACACATACAGGTACCTCGGGTTAAGAACTTAATTCGTTCTGGAGGTCCGTTCTTAACCTGAGGTACCACTTTAGCTAATGGGTCCTCCCACTGCTGCCGTGCCGCCACCGCACAATTTCTGTTCTCATCCTGAAGCAAAGTTCTTAACCAGGTACTATTTCTGGGTTAGTGGAGTCAGTCTGTAACCTGAAGCATCTGTAACCAGGTACCACTGTATATGCAATGAGCATATATGTAACCTGATGGAGGGGCTCACAGCATTAACACTCCAATAAGGAGTGTTCTTCCATAGCCACAGCCTTGAATTTCAACATGAATCAAGCACCTCTCTCCCTCTCAGGTTTCTGACTGCCTTCTGCTTCTAGTCCAGCTCTCTCTCTCACACACACCTGAACTGGACCTTTTTCCTTCTAACTGCGTCCCAGTTGAGGAAAATTTGCCCAGAGCCATTTCCTTTGTTACCCTATCAACCCATTCTTTAGGGCATTACCAAGAAGCCGGCCTGGCTATTCCAACAATTTAATCCTTGCTGGATCCAGGAATTAGGAGAGTCTCAGGTATACCCTCCCCTGTCCCCAAACTCACAAATAGCACATTCATGATTATTTGTGTTCACGATGCACTTGGAGCAGTTATGCTTTCAGTACTGTTTTCACCTGCAAACGTTGTGGGGTGGGGTGCACAGACTACTTTGTTCCCAGTTAGTGTAAGTCTCATAACTTCACGCTGAAATACTGTTAACTTTTCATACTGCAAATTTTCCAGTTTATTTATTTTTTGTCCCACTTTGGTTGTGCTGTCGTGCAAGAGTGCCTTTCCAAACAACAATAATGTACTCACTTTGGGAAGCATTGCAGAACAATCAGTGCTTTTTTTTCCTAGAAAAATGTTTAGGGGTACTCTCATTTTGACTCAAGATAATCACCATTTTATAGTTCAAGTTGGGAAAAATAAATACAGTAAATGGACAAAACTACAAAGATTCACAAAATGTTTAGGGGTATGTGTACCCTGCGTCCCCCCCAGAAAACAACAACAACTATAGAAACATGGGAAGCCTTATACCAGGCCTTACATCCTTGGTTCATCTAGCTCAGTATTGTCTACACTGACTGGTAGGGGCTCTCCAGGGTTTTAGGCAGGGAACCATTCTCAGCTCTACCTAGAGATGTCAGGGACTGAACCTTCTGCATGCAGAGCAGGTGTTCCACCACTGAACAAAGGCTTCATGTTTCTTTTTTCCTACTTTCTTCCTATTAAGTGCCGTATAGGTAACTCTATTCCCCCTCCCCAGGAGAGTACAGAAGCTGTGTGGTCTTCAGGTCAGGAAAATGACAGAAAACAATTTCTCTCCCAGTGCCACTTCTTTGACCAACACCAGAGTCTCCCTCCTCCTTTAAATTATATCTGTAGAAAACCCTCAACAACAGTGGAACTTGTGTGCACAGCAATGGTTCTATCACTGAGCTAGGGTGTTTCTCAATAGATCTACACTGAACATATGAAGCTGCTTTTTTGGGTCCCACCAGTGGCCCTCTAGCTTTGTATTGTCTATGCTGACTAGTAGTGACTCTCCAAGGTTTCGGGCAGGGATCTCTCACAGTTCTGCTAGGAGATGCTGGGGATTTTGCATGGTACCTTTTGCATGCAAAACATGTACTCTACCACTGAGCTATGGTCCTTCCCCAAACTGGAGCTTAAAGAAAAAAGGGGAGAATGACCAGTTCTTCAACACCCTTTCTACACTTGAGACACACACACACACACAGAGAGAGAGAGAGAGAGAGAGAGAGAGAGATGCTCAGGAACAATCAAAATGGGATTTGGAAGGCTTATGCCCTGCATGCTGCCTTGCGTGTGTTTTATTTTTTGCAATTGTATCTCCATAAAAGTCCTTTTGGGACCTCATTTGGATGACCTTCTCAGGAGTCATTCAACTTCTGTACAACCATGAATCCTATTGTTATTACAATTGCAGAGACATTGAAAAACAATGGGCAAAGAGCACAGGGTCCCTTCTTACAAGTGAAAAGAAACAAAAGCAACATGGAAAAAAAATGAATTGGGAAATATCCAGACTTATTTGGCAGCCCTTACTCTGGGGCCTAGCTGCCAGATCACACGTCCATCAGAGGCTTAGAAACATAGCAGGCATATTCAGGCTTTCAATGTGGAACAATAGTTCTTGAGGAATGCAGATTAGTGCTTCAGCAAAAGGACATGGCACTCATTTGCACGAGTCCCTTGACTAGCAAGCCCTCCACCAGCTTCTCGTCACAGAGCCAAGGAACACCTCTGCAAAGATAGGCCAAGTTTCTGTTCGATTTTGTGTGGATTGGCAAATCTGCTGCTTTCCAGATTAGGTTGGAGAATTGTGTCCAAGGTAGATTGGACTTTGTGCATCACCTTAAAAAATGTATGATCTGTAAACATCACTCCTCATAAACTGTGGGTCTTGTGTATTTTTAGAAGTCCATTTCTTATCTTGTTGAAAAGGGAAAATAAATGGAAACAGGCTGGATGGGAGAGTAACAGATGGCTGTTTGTATGATCCAACTTAATGGTAATTTTCAGGCAAATGTAGAATACTGGAGTTGGAAGGGGCCTCCAGATGTTTCTTGGACTTTGCTCCCATCAGCCGTATGGAGGAACACAGGTTCCCCATCCTTGCCATGGATAATCAAGCTCCCCATAGCAATCCATGTGTACCCTTACTTCCAGCCATGGACGTATTTGGCTACTGTATTTTGTTGTTTGTGGGGCTGCCTATGGAAACATACTGAAACTTCAGTGCATACCTCTGCTAAAATTCTGAATGGTTCAAAGTGTTTGGATGATATATCCACGTTGTCATGCCAGACACATTGGCAGAGACATACCTAGGGTCCCTTGCACCCTTGGCAAGAAGCTGTGCAGTGGTACCTCGGGTTAAGAACTTAATTCGTTCTGGAGGTCCGTTCTTAACCTGAAACTGTTCTTAACCTGAGGTACCACTTTAGCTAATGGGGCCTCCCGCTGCCGCCGCCCAATTTCTGTTCTCATCCTGAAGCAAAGTTCTTAACCCGAGGTACTATTTCTGGGTTAGCGGTGTCTGTAACCTGAAGCATCTGTAACCCGAGGTACTACTGTATTGGCATTACCTCCCCCCAATCACCTTTGTGTCAAGTTTGATCTTGCTGCAACTGCAGTGGTGCATTGCCACACATAATATGCCATACACTGCCTAGTCTGATAGCTGATTTTTGTTGTGCCCCCCCCCGCCTGTGTCTCCAGCAGGGGCTGGTTTTGCCTCTGTATGCCTAGGTATGCCTCTGCACATTGGTTTTTGGTCCAATGCAGGTTCAGTGACTGAGGTGATTTTCCAGAGTTCTAAAATGTGTGTGGTGCCAGCCTCCATGGGAACAATAGGCTCACTCCTGAGACAGTCCACGTGTCATGTATTGAAATTAATAATGGTAAATTTATTGTTTTGGACACCCATCTGTCTCGAGAGACAACAGAGTATGCCTCTGGGGGTGACGTCAAACTGCTGTGTTAGCAGCACCAAAGTGACTTCCCTGGGGTGCACGCACATTTAATGCATCTAGAAGAGTTTTAACATCACCAGGAAAAGCAATATCAGCAGAATACAACAATATACATATAAAGCATATAAAACAAGCAATAAAAAACAATGTATTAAAGCCTCCGACAGTAAGTAAGTCCCCAGCATACATTTCAATTAAAAGGTGTTTGGATTTTTAAAAAGGGGTTACTTCATGCTAATACAGACCCTCCAAGTACCCCTATTTTCCAGGGACAGTCCTGGATTTACATAAGCTATCCTAGTTTCTGATTTGATCCCAGAATGTCCCGCTTTTCCTTCGGACGTCCCTATTTTCATCAGAGAAATGTGGAGGCTATGGAGTTGTGAGACCCCCAAGCCAAGGAGATAAGTAACTATACAACCTTTAGAAGACATCTGAAGGATTTTTTTTTTAATGTTTCATGGGTGGCATATTATTATTATTATTATTATTATTATTATTATTATTATTATTGAATAGGATGTCCCTATTTTCACTGGAGAAATGTTGAAGGGTATGCAAATATGTGCTCTTTCATATTGCTGGCATGTTCCTTTGGAGTCTTCTGTGGGGCATGCTTAACAGGAAGGCGTGAAACCCCATAGGTAGATGCACAACAGTCCCATTTAAGCATATTACACTGGGGACGTGGCACCTGTGGCCCTTCAGATGTTGCCGAACTACACTCCCACCATCCCTTATCATTGGTCACACTAGTTGAGGCTGGTAGGAAATGGAGTCCCCTAACACAGGACGAGCTTATCCATCCCTATTCAGCCTATTCTCTTAAACTTTGAATGTTTTCTCCAATGTCTCGTTCCAATAATTTTGGGTCTATTATTTCTAAATGGTTAAAGGATCAGACTGTGAATTATGTTCTTTCTTCATTGCAGAAGGATGATTCTTATTCATCAGAAGGCGGGACTAACCCCAAACCCAAGTTGTGCAGGTCCCTTACTGGTAAGTTGGAAAACTCTGATCCTAATTATCCCAACACTGGTCCAGTTTGAGTTCCACGTTTTCTGAGTGAGAAGATTTCAGATTCATTGATAGGCCATTGATGCTGACCCTGACCCTTCTCCTAGGGGTCACCAGATGTTTTTTGGTAAGTGAAAAGAAGATCGTTTTTGCTGAAAATGAAAAAGGGCAGTTGCTGGAAACTTCAGGTGGGAAGAGTGCTGTTGTTGCTTGGGTCTTACTTGTGGGTTTCCCAGAGGCATCTTGTTGGCTGCTGGCCAGCAGGTCCTTCTTAGGTTCTTATGTTCAGATACTGGTGTGTGAGTTTGGCAATGCAATGGTGTCTTGATGTTGTTTCATCTCCTTTGACTAATAACAGTATAATTGCAACAGGTTTTTATACCTGTGTAATGGTTTTGTACTACTACAGTACTTAGAAGCCTACTTTGGCATTAAGTAGTAGTAGTAGTAGTAGTAGTAGTAGTAGTAGTAACGTTTCTAATCAGGCACATACCTTTCCTTCTTTCCTGCAGCCAGGCATTCTAGAAAAGCTCCAAGTGTGAAATCTAACAGATCAAAGTCAGTTGGTTTTATTATACCTCTGCAGCCAAGTACTACCCGCTGGGTTAATGACGAAGAAACTGGGAAAAGGCCAATTTCAGAGGAGAAGTAACACCATGTCTTGGTTTTCCCCCTGCACTCCTTTTATACCTGTATTATTTTCCTGACTCTGTAGAAAACAATAGAAAATGCTTGAAATGCTTGGATGACTCCTATGTTATCACATTTCCTCTTTTAGAACATTGGAACTGGTTTGTGATCATGTTAAACACTGTATTTATTTTATTTTATTTTATTTAGGCAATGTATATACTGCTTAATTACAGTCATCTCTATGCAATGTACAAAGAGTGCAATACATTGGTGGGAGGCGGGGATCAGCTAAAACTATAAAATCAGTTAAGATGTCCTGGAAGCTCAACAGAGATGGGGCCTGTCTCAAATGGAAGGGAGCTCCATAAAATAAAGGAAGCATGTTCAAACTTATCCAGTTTCATGAGGAATTCTCAAAAATCTTTTTTTAAAAAATCCATATGATCATTTTATTTTATTTAACAACATTTAAGCTTACAGATTAAGATAGACACCAATTTTACATGTCTGAGTAGCTTTGCAGAAAGATAAAAGATTTTAGCAGGCACCTCCCCAAAAACTACAGCAAAGACTCCTGGCTAATTTCAACGGGCTATTTATTTTTTTGTTTACCAACCTTTACCAATCATACATCATGAGTGAATTTTACAGTGATTGCTTGAGACAGTACATTCAGGAAAAAGAGACTGTGTGGCACAACCCTTTCAGAACAACACACTTTCAGGAGCGGGGAGTGGGGGGGTGGGTTGGTGGGTTTCCTGCCACAAAAGAGCTCTGTGTTGCAACCCTATGCACTATTTAGAAGTACCTTCTGTTGAGTTCAGTGGGCCTCATTGTCACAGGTGTATGCATAAGGATTGCACCTGTAATCTAGTGTTTTAGTAACCTATGCCCAGGGAGCTTTCTATGAGATGGAGCAATAAAACGTATGATCACACCTCTTGCTTTCTGAACTAGAATGGCCAGAAAATGGCAGAACCGTGTGTGCTTTGTTTCCTGAGCATATACAGTAGACTGGCTCTTACAGGCCAGATTCTTTGGATCTATCTTAACGGGACTATCTTTGGATCTATCTTAAGTGCACTATCTTAACGGGAGCAACCATTTAATGTAAACTCACTTTAAATGAAAAATATATATTAAACATTTCTGTATTTTGTCTGTCTATCTCACTATCTATCAGAAATAAAAATGCTGTGTGTGCAAGAGAGAAGGTTTGCATCTATGTGGAGTACAATACCGGTAGTGTTGTCACAATATTTTTACTGCCACTACTATTACTTTCATGACTATTATTCCTTCTGATTAGGATACTCTGTTTTTTATTTTTTTATTTTTAAAACTAATCTTTATTAGATATTCAAACCATACACATCAAATTTAAAATCATACACACATACAATAAAAAATTGACTTCATATTGCTTTTACATTGATTATCTTGAAATATATAACATTCCTATGCTTCGTCTCCTTTTCAAAATTATTCCCTTACACCTTGAGTAATCAATTAAAGCATCTCACCAATTCTGTTACTATTCCTTCTTTTTTCAAATACATCTCCATATACCTCCATTCTTCTTTCAATTTATGCTTTGATATATTCCTAATTGCTCCCGTCATTTTTGCCAAATTCAAAAACTCTTATCAGTTTAGTTTGCCAGTCCTTAATTTGGGGTATCTTTTCTCCCTTCCAATTTTGTGCTATAAGCATCCTTGCAGCTGCAATGACATATAAAAAGATTATTTCTCCTATCCTCTGGGATATTCTTAGGAATTACACTCAGCAATAAATACTCTGGCTTTTTATCACATGTTACTTTCAATATCTTTTTCAAATTTTCATATACCTCATTCCAAAACTTCTGTATTACTTTACATCTCCACCAGCAATGAAGGCAAGTACCAACTTCATCTTTGCATTTCCAACATTTATTGTTGTTATTCCTATATATTCTGGCTCGCTTATCCGGTGTCAAGTGCCACCTAAATACCATTTTCATCATATTTTCTTTAATTGTCGTACAAGCTGTAAATTTCATAATTGACTGCCATAATTTATCCCAGTTTTCTCTTGTGATTGGATATCCTAACTCCTGTGCCCATTTTATCTGAACACTTTTTACTTCTTCATCTTTCAATTCCCATTCCAATAAAAATCTATATAATTTTGCTAATGGTTTTTTTTAGTTATCTATTAATAGTTCCTGAAGTTTAGATTTATTATCTACAAATCCTATTTCTTTATGCTTTTTAAATAAACTTTGAATTTGGCAGTATTGATACCAGCTTGTACAATATTGTTCTATTTGTTGGTAAGTTTTTTTTATAATATCTCCCCTTCTTCTTTCATTATAAAAAAAGAAAGAAAACTGATTAGGATACTTTGTGTGTGTGCTCAGCATTATATTGCTGAGTCCACTGAAGCTGTAAATAAGGAATGGGGAACCTGTGGCCCTGCAGAGTTCATCAGATTCTAGCTTCCATCAACCCCAGTGAGCACAGGAAATGACCAGAGATGAGAGGAGCTATAGTCCACCTATGGAGGGCCACAGGTTTCCTATCTCAGCTGTAGATGATGACCTGTGGGCTGGATACAATGGATAGATAGATTCACAACTTGGTAGAGCAACCGTACCCAACAGATGCTCATGAAAGGCTCTGTAGAAACCTGGAGAGAGGTCTCAAGTGGAATGGCCCTGTGCAGTTCAACATTTATATAAATAATTTAGATGCTGCTGCAGATGGTTCATCAAATCTGCGAATGTAACATATGCTGGGCAGAACAGAACACTGGACTGAAACCAACAAGATGAAGTTCAGCAGAGATGTAAAGTTCTGCATTGAGGTACCCAAAACAATTGAAACAAAGGACAGAGGAGGTTTGGTTTGGCAGTAGTATACAAGAAAATGATCTAGGTGACTTAGTAGATCACAATGTGCACATGAGCCAGCAGTGTGATGCAGCTGCTAAAAAAAAGCAAAAAGCAAATGCAACTTTAGACTGCAATAACAGAAGCTCAGTGTCCAGATCACATGGTTCCATCCTCTTCTATACTGGTCAAGGCACATCTGGAATAACTAGGGTTGCCACATGTTCGGAATTTCCTGCACATAGCCTGGATTCAGTCGTCAGAGATAGTGTCCTGGGAAATTTAAATGTCTGGGTCTGGGAAACTGTCAGAAGTTAGATTTTGGTGAATTTCCTTAAAAATAGTCAAAAGCTTTTGTGTCCAGATTTTCACTTTTTGAAATATGGCAACCCTAAATAACATGGTGTGATATCATTATAATACATATGTCCAGAAGAGGGTGACTCGGTGAGGAAGCTGGAAACCGATTCCTCTGATGAATGCTCGAAGAACTGGGGTATGTTTAGTGTAGGGAAGAGAAGATTAAGGGAAGACATGATTGCTATTTATTATTATTATTATTATTATTATTATTATTCAATTTATATACCATCCTTTATCAAAAGGCAGTAGAGGATGAAGCAGGGGAGAAGAAAAGTATGAGAGGGGCACTGTTCAACATGACAGTCCTTCATATATTTGAAGGCAATTATGTACTGTATCCTTGAACGATGATAATGCCTTCTAGTTGACTGGAAGACGTATTTGTGTGCTGTAAAACCTCTGACTTCTGCATGGCTGGAAAGTAGGCTATTGCACAGAGGTAAGAGTCATAGTCACTGACCCACCCACTTTTGCTACTGGCCACTCTTTACCTGTGGCCCCATCCACCACTGGCACGTGACCCACCCCACCCCAAAGCAAAATGTCTTGTGCTGGCCCTGAGTTTTGCCCTGTAACTCTGGGTCCCTCACACCACAAGCAACGCCAATTCCACCTCAGAATGATCTCTTTTGATATCCAGCATTTCGAAATCTCACAGTTAAGTGGAAAATGCTTTAAAAGTTGGGATCTCAATCCATGGTAAATTAATTCGCTGTGGAGTTTCAGGCTTATGAAAAGTGTTTAAATTCACTGTGTCATTGAGCACTGCATGCCTGTGTGGAAATAAATTGTTGCCATTTGATCCACATACATTTCACTCACACAGCTCCAAAATCCTCTCTCTTCTTCTTTCACTGGAATAGCAAAGACATCTTTTAGCTGTGTACCTTTTGCCTTTTTTTTTTTTAAAGGTACACCTAAAAATCTGAAGATTGAATGCAGCACATGCATTAGTGGGCTGGGGTTGGCTCCAGCTCCCTGTTGAGCACAATTTCCCTGGCATACAGTCGTACCTCGGCTCCTGAATGCCTTGGGAGTCAAATGTTCTGGGCAAAGGATGTGGGGCACAACATCATGTTGGAAGATTGGGAAAAGTTATGGAATACAAATATAAAATTTTCAGCATGCAGTTTATTAAGAGAGAATATTATGAAGATGATGTACAGGTGGTATTTAACCCCTGTGAAACTAGCCAAAATCTACCATGGTCAGAGTAACAAATGCTGGAAATGTAAACAAACAGAAGGAACCTTCTTCCATATGTGGTGGACGTGCCCTAAGGTGAAAGACTTCTGGGAAAAGATATATAATGAAATTTAAAAAGTGTTGAAAAACACATTTAAGAAGAAACCAGAAGCCTTTTTACTGGGCATCCTAGGCCAGGATATAAAAGTGATAGAAACTTATTTGTATGCCACAACAGCAGCTAGAGTTTTGATAGCTAAGAACTGGAAGACAGAAGAATTACCAACGATAGAAGAATGGCAGATGAAAATGATGGACTATATGGAGCTCGCAGAAATGACCGGGAAACTCCGTGACCAGAGGGATGACGCAGTGGAAAAAGAATGGAAAAATTTTAAACTGTATTTAAAAAATCATTGTATGATTGAAAGTTAGATATAATTTGAGTATAAGTTAGGTTGTAGAATAGAAGATAAATGATTAAGATAGAGGATGATTAAGATGATATAAGAGTAATTATTTAGGCAATGGTATAATATAGATTATGAGAGATAAAATATTAATGATTTTTTGTTATTGGATAATAGAATAGAATTGTAGGAAAATTTGGAAGTTACAAAAAATATTTACAAGGGACGCAGGAGGAGGAGACAGGAGGAAGTCCCATTATGATGTGAGGAAGTAATATTAGTTTTAAGAAATGTGTAAGTTGTTGTTTTTGTTATGTTTGTTATGTATGTTATTAGTGTAGTTGTGTTTTTCTTTTTGTATGTTTTTAGTAATTTTTTTTAATAAATATTATTATTATTTAAAAACATGTTCTGGCTCCCGAACACTGTAAGGGAGTGTTCCGGTTTGTGAGCGTTCTTTTGGAAGCCAAACATCTGATGGGGCTTCTGCGGCTTCCAATCTGCTGAAGGAGCTTCCTGCAGCCAATCAGAAGCTATGCTTTGGAAGTTGAATATTTCGGAAGTCGAATGGACTTCCGGAATGGATTCTGTTCAACTTCCGAGGTACGACTGTATCTGGATTTGATTCTGTGTAAAGTGACGCTTCTAGTTGGTTGACTTTTAAAAGCAGAATATAAATAGGGGTTCACTTGGGAATGCTTAATGCAATGGCAGTAAAGTCTTCTTCACCTCTTACTTGTGCAAAGGCCTCTCATGTGTAGAAAGAGAAGCTGTGCTACAAAGATCCCACACCAACACCATAAAACCAGGGGGGGGCCAGGATCGGGACCAAAACACATTTCTTCTTCAGTCAGGGTCAACTCCACTATTAGCAAACTGTTAGTTAGTTATTTAATTCCATTGCCAGTGGGGAGTGGCCTTTATGGAATCTTTTGCTTTAGAGGATCAAATAGATTTATGAATCTTGGGTACCATGTGATTTGTTTGAGGTAGATTGACTTGAGATGTCAGGTGTAGGGAGACTGTGAAATGAGATTTGCTTTTGTATGATTGGTCTGCTTTCCTTGGAGCAGGAGATTTTGAGCCGATGTGTTTTTTGCCCACAGGAGCCCCAGACTTAATTTTGTTTCTGAGTAATTTGGTTCATGGAAGAGCCATAGCTCAGTACTGGAGCATCTGCCTGCCTGGAACCCTGAACAGGAGAATTCCACACAGCAACATCTTGGACTCCCAACATTTTGTTGCAGGTTCTACTTCGCTGTTTTTATGAGAGAATTTGGTTGCAATATGTGCAGGTGACAGCATGCAGCTCTTTTTTGGACAGAATGTCAGTTACCTTGATGCAGATTGAAAGTTCAGAGTATACATACATGGGTGTGCATTAATGCCTTAGCTGCTTGGTAGGCCCAAGTCATCAGCTTTTCATAGCTCTCTCCTTAGTGCCCTGTGAAATGAACACCAGTCATGAAATGATGCTGATCTGTGTCTTAAAATAGAACCCCTTCTCTTCATTCTCCACTCCCTGCTCCCCTCCTCTCTCTCATTCTCTCTCTCTCTCCTCTCTCTCTCTCTCTCTCTCTCTCTCTGTGCCTCCCTTCCTCTCCCTCTCCCCGAAACAAGAACATTCTCTTCCTCCATTGCTGAGTTTTGAGCTGCCCACCCCCTCCTGCGTTGTCTTTCTATCATGAAGATCAAAATAGCTGCCTTTTTAGCAGGGATCATCGGAGTCCTTGGGGTCCTTCTCTTTCTTGTAGCCTTTGGGACAGATTATTGGCTCCTGGCGACGGAGACGTGTGGAGGATTCATACCTGAGAATGGCACCTATCACACTGAGGAGGTAAACCCAGAGAAATAGTTTGTGAAGAACCTTCCGTAGCTTTAATGCACCATTATCAGGGGACAAGAGAATGCTCTTGGAAAGGAGAGGAAAATGAAAGAGATTGAGAGTTTTGATCTCAAATAAGAAACTCTCGTGCATGCTCTCTCTTCACCTGACATATTCAGATTAAATTAATTCTTAAACAACCAGACTATCACCAGTGACTGTCATCTTCAAAGAAATTACAATGTTTTTCTTAGAATTATGTGTTCCCCCCTTACATGCAGATGTAATGGATGAATTAGTGCAGTAAAACTCATATAATGACTCGGCTAATGTTTATTTAACCTGGTGTCACCCCTACTAAAAAACAAGGACATATTATACTCCAGTTCTGGTAACTGGCTAAGCCTAAAGTCCCATCTACCCTTACATTGGAGTAATCTGATTGTACATACTGGGCCTTACTTTCAAAGTAAATATGCATAATATTAGAGGGCAAAAATCAGCCAGGCGTGTAAAATTCTGGCCAAATAGCAAACATTGACTGTGTGAATGTAGCAAATGTCCTTGGGGATTCTCTCAACTCCATCCATTGTGTCTCCAGTTTCTTTGGCATGTTACTCACTTTTCCAAGTGGAGGAGGAAGCAGGGGAGAGGTGCAGTTCAAAATATGCTTTTACCAAGTGTATTTGTTCCAACTGCTGGAATGAGATATTACTAACCCCACACCCAGATTCTTTTAAAACATTGGCTGGGATCCAAAGAACCAGGCTGCTTGTTCTGTGCCCACCAACCAGACTTTTAAGGCTTATGTCTTCCTATGGTTTTCCCCACCTCTCCTTCTGCATGACAATCCACTTTTGAAACTGAAAGAACTTCAGAAACAGTTGACTTAGGGAAATGGACTGCTGCTTAAAAAAAGGAGACAACAGCACCCACACTGTGAATGTTTCTAGTCCTTGGGTGTACATAAAGTAGTCATTTGGGTTTTGGAGAATTATGTCCAAAAGTTGCATTTTTAAATTAAAAAAACAACAACAACACATTGGCTAGCTAGCATGCTCTGTCTTTGTATATATAAACAGTGATTGGTATATTAGTGATTCAAGCTCAATTTTAACACTATCTGCCTATTAATACCGTGTTTAAAAATATAACCTATCTAATAAGAGTTGTTGTGATGATAAAATGAAGTGGGCAGTATCCCATACAGTATCTTACAGGAAAAGTGGGATACAAATGTAACTGTAAATGTATAAATGTGTCTGTGCTAAATGGAATGCAATAATTTTCATAGAACTCCTGGATTTTCATTTCATTATTTAAAAATAGGTTGGGATGGGAAATTGGACAAAAGGAATTCTTACGTTTCACCATGAAGGTTTCTTTTGGCGGTGCTGGTTCTTTGGTGAAGATTACAAGGAGACCATATGGAACTTCTGGTTTAGTGAGTACAAGTGGAATCGGCAACACAGTGTTGTAATATATAGTAGCTACCTAACAAGAGTGCTTCTGTTGAGGGTTGTAGCCATCCAGAAGAAGGCATCGATTTTCATCCTGCCCTGCATTAATCACATGTGTCACTGTTTCTATTCCACTGCAGTTCACCTTCTGCCAAAAATGACATTATTCAACTCACAGTCCACTGGGGCAAAATTATGTAACTTACATTGTGATTACATTATTCTACTCCATTCATTTCACTGCAAAGGAAGCTTAGTGGGAGAACTGTAATCAATTATGGTGTCATTTGTGGACTGAAAGCAGCAGTCATATTTGTCGGATTGATTTGCCATCCAGCCTGCAGCTTTGGTTTAAGCATAGTAACCTTGAGACTGCATTATTGAACTGTACTCTATGTGGGGCTGCCCTTGTGCCTGGTCTGGAAGCTCCATCTGGTGTAGAACACAATAATTGGTCTGCTGATGGGGGCAGGTGGTTGATAGCATCTGCTAAGACACCTGCACTGGCTGCCCATATGCAACCAGCCAGGTTCAAGGCTCTTGTGTTGATATACAAAGCCCTGGATAACTTGGACAAAACATACTTTGAGCCCTTGAGCCCTTATATCCAAGTTTAATCACCAAGAAAGCTGTTGTCCTCCATGTCACAGAAGCCTGACCGGCCTCAGCTGCAAATTGAACATTGAGTGTCAATGGTCACATACTGTTGACCAGTCTTCCAGCGGGGATTATTAGGCAGTCACCCCCACATCTGTCTTTCAGGTGCCTCTTGAAGTCCTTTTAATGACAGCAGGCCATTGCAGGTGTTTTAATTAGCCAATTGCTTTTATTTGAATTGCTTTTAACTGTGTGCTTTTTATTTTATTATGAAACACTGACCTGATAGTTTATGGTTTGGGAATAGATAAATATGTTTAATAAATAAGCATGACAGTTATCCAGAAATTCTGTGTATGCTCTTCCACATTCCTGATTCTAGAAACTCACCAGCATTTCATTCTGACTTCTGATCCCAAGCATATTTACTTGGAAGCAGACCTCACTTGGCCCCACAATGCCAAGTATGTGTGCACAGAACTGCTGACTGAGTCTTCTAATAGCCTTCCTTATATTGTACTTCTAGCGTTCATCGATAAAGTATAGATAATTCTGGATTGCCACGTTAATGTAATAATGGAGGCCATCCAAGCCTAATTATTATAATACGTTGTATAACATGATATTACCTTAAGTCAAATGATCAAATTAAACATCACTTGAAGCCCATTCCCATAGCGCAAGATATTCTTGATAACCAGGAGATCTTTTATTACTTTTTGTGTCTGCATTAATGAGACCGATCACAGCAAATTCATTTTGCCGCTTTTTGCAGATGCAATAATTAATGCAGTTGAAATTTCATTAGTCACTTAGCACGAATGAATGTCCATTTATTATAAAGTGCCCCCCATTTTGTGGGAAGCATTTTTAAGTAAAGTGGATAATCATTAATTAATTTGTTGAACATTCATCCTATTACCGTTCATCATGATAAGCCTTGGTGACATTAATATTGATGGAACACCTCTGCAGCAATGGCCCCTCTACTTCCTCGAAAGTATGCCAGCCTTAGGAACTGCAGTGCTCAGAAATGATAACTATTCCTAGGTCAGTTCCCAGACAATGCAGGATGAATTCAATCAACAGGTGAACTGTTACCTGAAAGTGGTGGTGGGGAGATAATAGATTATGATACCACATCAAGCTTAGAACAAAGTAGAAAATGCAACAAAGGTCACACCCATGCAATACATTGAAAGCACATTTAACACACGTTTAAAGGATATGGCTTCTCCCAAAGAATCCTGAGCACTGTAGTTTGTTAAGGGTGCTGGGAGTTGTAGCTCTGTGAGGGGGGGAACTATATTTTCCAAGATTCTTTGAGGGAAGCTGTGTGCTTTAAATGTGCATTAAAGGCTTGGTGTGGATGTGATGCAAAGGTGTAGTGTGGAATACATCTGCTCGGGGTTGAGGACCTTCCATTCCATTGCCACTTTCACCTGATTTTCTATCTCCTCCCATCAGTCAGTATTCTAGGGGCAATGAACATGCTCAATCCTCATTAGGTTGCTTGGGAATTTCCCATGCTGTGCCTCCCCTAAAGATTTTTTTGTACTTTTGTAAAAACAGAGATTTGCCCGAGCTTGCTGCTACCCTCTACTTGTGTATGGATGGTGCCATTAGGGGTAGGCTTTTTATTGGGGGGGGGAGCCTTTGTAAAGATCTAGTGGCATCTTAAAATGGAGCATTAATTAATTAATTAACTAATTTGTACCCTGCCGTTCAGCCAGAAAGGCTCTATAATTGCCTACATGTAACCAATTAAAATAGGTTTGCCATATTTCTAAAAGTAGAATGAGGACACCCCAAACATTGTTGATTTTTTTTAAGGAAAACCCCAAAATTGTTGAGCTTTATTAGGCTTTACAGGTATAGGCCATCATAAAACATCCATATATAAAATTTTAAAATATATACAAAGAAACAGCCATGTAATTAATACACACACACACACACACACACACACACAAAGATTTTCATTGGGATTTCTTCCCATTCACCACTCTAAGAGATACTATTGACAAGGTAGACGTCACTTCCACCTTTGAAATCCCGGTAATGTCTGGGAAATCCCAGATGTACGGCAGCCCTAATTAAAAGCAAGACAGCCCCTGCCTGCAGGCTTACAATCTAAAAAAACAAACAAACAGACTCACAAGGGGAAAGGGCAGAGTGAGCAGGAAAAAAAGTAAACTTGGACACCAATTCTTAAACAGCTCTGATTATGACCAGCTTACATAGTTTAGATGTTCTTACATTACAGAGGCATGATTAGAACCCTTGTAGTCCTGATTACCGTGACTGTTAAACCACAGAGGCAGCAGACAACTGTCCTGTTTTCTATTTTTTCCCCCAGCGAGTCAAGCACATCCAAAATACTGCATGCATGGCTACCTGTTTCCTATGCCTATTGCACTTGGACCTCATCCTCACCCCTCCTACGATGCAACTGCAGGTATGCACACGTTAAGAGGTAACCAAATAACACATGTCTTAGGCCAGCTGTTGTTGTAGGTGTATGTTGAGCAGCAAAAATGTAGCAAGCAGCAACACCTCTACAACTGCCTTTTAGGGCTGGGGGGTAATGGTGGGAAAACCCCTGTACCCAGGCCGAGTGAGATGGCAGCAGATGCCTGGGATGGCAGCATCCCTCCTATCATTCCCCCTGAGCTGACCTACAGCCCCCAGGTACTGTAAAGTATTGGGCAAAAGATTCCTGCATTGCAGGGGGTTGGACTACATGACCCTCGTGGTCCCTTCCAACTCTACAATTCTATGAATCTATGTTGTCTCATTGTGTTGAAGTAAGGTTTACCTGCCAGTCCAGCCAGAGGGGGTGGGGAGGCATCTTTTCATTTATTGTCTCCGCCTCTATCATCATAGAGTGGGTGGATAGCAATTTTTCTTGGCAAACTCTCTCACTAGCTGGGCCAGCTATTAAAAGTTTGACCCCATTGCCTGAACGTCTACTGTTATCCTACCACCTTGGGTGTCTATCTATCGTCTTATTCCATTGCAAGACCCAGCTTGACTTCTGAGTAAACAGGGAAGGGCTATAGTAGCACAGGGGTAAAACACTTTGCATGCAAAAGGTTCAAAGCCCCATTATCTCAAAGGAATGGCTGAGAAAGATTCCTGTGTGAAACCCTGAATTGCTGATCCACTGTTCTGCTGGGAAGAGGGCTTAACCCTTTGCCTTTGCATTGTAGTCCTAATGAACAATGGAATACCAGTTTTATATTGAATCAGATTATTGGCTCATATATCTCAATATTGCCTATACTGACTGGTAGCATCTGTCCAGAGTTGGGGCATTCCGAGCCTTACCTAGAGGTGGTGGGGACTGATCCAGGGACTTTCTGCAATCAAAGTAGATGCTTTTACTACTGAGCTACAGCAGAGGTAGCCAACACAGTGCCTTCCAGATGTTGTTGGACTACAGTTCCCATCATCCCCAGTCAACATAGCAAGTTGTTAAGGATGATGGGAATTGTAGTCCAACAACACTTGGAGGGTGCCACAGACTCTGGCTATGGCCCTTTCTCTGCATACCATGGTTGCAATTGTAATCACCTCCTCCAACACCGCCCCCCCCATGAAATATGATCATACATTTATCATGTTTGTAAATGGGACATGGCTATTCAGCACTGGTGTTCTGTGTGTAACATGATATCTACCACATGATGCACCCTGGTTATGCTTGCGAGTTAGGGTGCAGAGATCAGCTGAGTCCATTGCAACAGCTCCATACAACTGACAAGAACCTGATTCTGAATTACTGATGATAATCCTGGGATTTGTTTCATTCTCTCCCTCTCCCCTCCTGACTTTCCCCAAATTGTTTGCTGGAGAAACTTGGAACAAATTGGTTTGCTACAAGCCTCTCCTGAAAGGAGATCCGATTATGTGAGTTTACTCAGCGTTCCCCTCTACTTTCTTCTTTCCGATTGCGCAGTGTACAGGGGCTTCTGGACAGCGTTCATTGTGCTGGCTGTCACCGCCAGCCTTGTAGGAGGATTTCTCTTGGTGTGTGGTGTGCCTTTTGTCAGTGCACGGTTCTATAAAGTAGGAGGCGGATTCTTCATCACGGCTGGTAAGCTGCCAATTCATGATAATTGGATATATGGGTGCCTGGGATGTTGAGGCTAATTCCCACTTTGTGAAGCCTGTGTGTGTGTGTGTGTGTGTGTGTGTGTGTGTGTGTGTGCTTGCGCATGCGTATGAGAGAGATTGAGAATGAATTTGAATGTGTGGAAAAAAAGAAAGAAATAACATAGGTCCTCTCATAATAAATTACACAGTATTTCATAAAGAGAAAGGTGCATGTATTGACCACTGGTTAGTTTCTCTTTCCTTCTTTCTGGCATAGTAGTTGGAGTGTTGGATTTAAGAGAATGTTAGAATTGTAAAGTTGGAAGGGACCCTGAGAATCATCTAGTCCAATCCCCTGCAATGTCCCAAAGGGGGATCGAACTGGCAACCTTGGCATTATCAGCACCATGTTCTAACCAACTGAGCTATCCAGGATTTGGATCCTGAGACCCAGATTTGAATCCCAGCAAGCCCACAAAACTCACTGAGTCCACTAATTCCTCCCTCTTCTTTGTGGGTGTGTGGTGCATTTAACGTGTGTGGGCCATCAGCACTCAGAGAATGAAGGTCATTATGATGTTGTTATGAGTTTTGAGGCGGGTGGGGAGTAGGCTGTATGCTGAGGCCCTTCTAACCCCTGGATCCAACAAGTGTTAAAATATAAGCCATGCTAGATTCCTGATGAAGTGATTGTCTGGGTAATGGGCTATTAAGGGGAACAAAGGAAATGAGCTGTGTGTGAGACAAACTCACAGATAGTTAGAAAGACAAAGCCAGAATTGAGAGAAACTGAAATTGACATATTTGGTTATTCCTACTTCTGAATAATTGAGGTGCCATTCATCTATTGCTGTTCACTGCTGTTAATAGATGTGGCCTTCATACATCATTGGACTACAGTTTCCATCATTTTTGACCATTGACTATGCAGGCTGGGGTTGATAGGGGTTGGAGTCCAATGACAGATGCAACTAGAGCCCCTCTCCCACCAGCCCCAGCCTGCATTGTTAATGGTCAGGAATGATGGGAATTGTAGTTCAACAACATTGGGAGGGCCACAGGTTCCACAGTGCTGATTCCTCATTCCTTTTCAAGGCATCTAAGGTAGTAGACACCACTACATTTAGTGGTAGGATGTTGCAATAAGTTAATTATACACTGTGTGAAAAGTGCTTCATTTTGTCTGTCCTGAACCTCTAGCCCAGTGGTGGCGAACCTTTTAGAGACTGAGTGCCCAAATTGCAAACCAAAACCCACTTATTTATCGCAAAGTGCTCAGAGTCGTTGAGCTTTTCATTGAGGGTTTTTTGCGGGGGGGGCTCCCCAAAATTGTTGAGCTCTTTTTGGGAGCTGCTGACCAAAGTTTTGGCGCTTTGGGGGGGTCGCACAAAATTTGCTTTGCTTTTGGGGGCGCTCCAAAGCTGCTGAGCTTTTTTGGGGGGGAGAGGACAGAAATAAATGACGAATAATACCTTCGCTGGAACTAACATGCAGCACCGACATCATCGTCTGCCAAAGCGCCAAAAAACACACACAGCACAATAAGGGTTAAAAAAGAACGCTGTTATGCCCAATCAGAAACAGCTACTGATGTAGCAAATTGAAAAACAGACCAATTGCCAAACACAATCTCCGGCGACCAGCAAAAAAAAAAAAAAAAAAAGGTTCCGGGTTTCAACAGCGGACGCAAGCTGTAGCCTGGGGAAAAAACAACAACAGCGTGGATGGGTTGATGGTGTGCGTGCCAGCAGTGAGGGCTCTGCGTGCCAAGTGTGGCACGCGTGCCATAGGTTCGCCACCGCTGCTCTAGCCAATCCATTTCATCTGGAGACTCTTGAATTTTATACATCTATATTTGATTCTCCACATAATGCATATGAGATTTATACCCTGCTCCTTCAATAAAATTCCCAGGGCAGCTAAACAAAACTTCCAATCCAATAAAACAAATGCAGGAGTATACAAAATATACCAAAAAGAGTACAATTAATACATCTAGTAAATACTTTAATCCAAACTGGTTCTTCTTATGATTGTTCCAGTAATAGTCAAAGGTCTTTGTACGAGATAATCTTGACCATCATCTTAATCTTTGAATAGAGTTCTGTAATGTTTATCTACACTGGCTGCTGATTCTGTTGTTATTGTGTATCCTCTGTTAGTCATACTCAGAGCAGATTGATTGAAATTAATGAACGGGGCTAACTTTAATTTCAGTGGCTCAACTCTGAGTGGATTGTAGCTGGATACACACCCAATAATAAGTCAATGTATGAATTGCTTGACAAATAAGGAGTCTCAAGGTGACTTACAAATTTAAAGACATATAAAATCAGGAAAACAAAAATGAATTACAACAGAAGTTATAAAATAAACTATAAAATAGACTGAGTGGGGGGTTATTGGGTTGTTTTTGTTTTTACTTTTATTTTGTGTTTGTGCATTGTGACTTTATGCTGTAACTACCCTGAGACCTATGGGTATAGGGTGGTATACAAATTTAATAAATAATAACTAATAAAATAAACAGCATCAAAAGCTCTGACAGCAAGATACACAATCAGTGAACTGCAAAATCATTTTATACACCATCCACTCTAAGAATAAGAATAAAATAAGAATCCATTGCCATCTTATAACATTCAATAACATCAACAGTATTTCTTTCACAGCCTTAGGATTTGGAATGACAACAGAAGGGGAAAACTGACATTGTCATCTGATATGAATGGCAGATCATCCTTAATTAATTTACGTGTCCCGGAGATCTTTCCTTCAAGAAAAGTGAAAGTGATTGTAATATATGGGGGGGGGGGAATTTGCCTTGGGATTAAGTTCTGAGATAGGAAATCAGGATTCTGCCTACACCCTAAAGTAGAGACTTTCTCTGCTCCTAAATAATAATCTGATTGATTGATAAATACATCATCCTCCAGTTGCCACCCTATTTGCAATTTTTTGGGGGAATAAGGACAGGAAGATTCATGGTGGTGGTGGTAACAAAATCCACTAGTACCATCAAAAGAACTTTCAAACACACACTAGCCATCTTTCTTTTTTACATAGAAGACCCTGTCATGACAGTATTTCAGGACTGAGGTCACCAACATACTACCTGTGAGCCCTCAGACAACCTCCTTTGCACTTGCCAAGGCTCCCTACCCCCTAATTCTGATTTTTTTTTGGGGGGGGGAGGTGTTGCCTGAAGTTTTGGCCTGTGTTTTTCAAAAAAACTAAGATGACGGTCACTGGTCCCATCACCTCCTGGCAAATAGAAGGGGAAGAAATGGAGGCAGTGAGAGATTTTACTTTCTTGGGCTCCATGATCACTGCAGATGGTGACAGCAGTCACAAAAACCACTGAACAGCTTCTTTATTATGTAGTGACTGTGTGTGACGATAGACTCTAGAAGGCTATTGGGAGTTTCTTGCAAGTGGCCTCTCTTTTTATGCATTTAACACCGCAATTGTAAAGGCATCTGAAAGTTGGAGGCATCCATCTGCCCTAAGAGACAATGGAGTACACCTCTGGAGGTGAAGTCTAATGGCTGCATTAGCAGCAGCTAAGTGACCTCCCTGGGGTGCAAGCCTGGACAGTGTTTATAAAGGTCCTGGGCTTCCCAGACCACAAGATTCCCCTCTGAGCCTCGCTGATGTGGACCAAAGGAAAGCAGAGCAATACATTTGTCACCAGCTGGGCTGCAGAAGTTGCTGAAAGGAGGTGTACAAGGCACCATCCAACCATTTTAGGGACTTAACTCCAGATTTGGGTAGCGTTTACTCTTTAACCTATTCTTCTCCTGAATATATCCTGCAAGCCAGTAGAGGTTCAGGATCAGACCTGACGTGTATGTCTGCATATGGTGATCAGGAAATGACACTGTGTTCAGCGGCGTAGCAAGCCTCTGCGCTGCTGGGGGCGGCGGCAGCGCAGAGGCACCCCCTGGGGGAGGGGCACGACGCGTGCGCCGTGACGTCATCATGACGTCACGACGCACGTGGGTGCAGAAAGGGGGGATTTCCCCCTTTCCGAGGCTTTTTTTCGGCGGGGGATGGTGGCCAGCGAGGAGGGGGTGACAAGCGTGACAACCCCCCTCGCTGGTCGACCCCTCCCCAGCCGAAAAAAGCGTCGGAAAGGGGAAAAAGAAGCAGAGCTGGCGCTTGAATGCACCGGCTCTGCTTCCTTTCCCCCCCCCCACCGGTGCGGGGGGGGGGCCAGCGAGGAGGGGGTGACAAGCGTGACACCCCCCCCGCTGGTCGACCCCTCCCCGCCAAAAAAAAGCAGCGGAAAAGGGGAAAAAGAAGCAGAGCCGCGCTTGAACGCGCCGGCTCTGCTTCCTTTCCCCGCCCCCCCACCGGTTTTTGGCGGTGCGTGGGGGTGACATGCGGCGGCCCCTCCCACCACTCCCCACGTACCACCGGTCACCCGGGAGGAGCAGCGCTGCACGGACGGGGTGCTCGCTCGGCCGAGCGAGCACCCCGTCCGTGCAGCGCTGCTCCCGGGGTGACGGAGGGAGCGGCGGCGCGTGGGAGGGGGGCCGCCGCTTGTCACCCCCACCCGCCGCTGCTCACCCTGTCACTGGGGGCGTACCGCCCCCACCGCCCCTCCCCAGCGACGCCCCTGCTGTGTTACACCTCTAGGGATGGGGAAATCCACCAATGTTAGTTTCTCTCAGTTTCTCATTTTTTCCAATCTTAAATCTAGTTCTCCACATGTTCATATCATTTTGTGTGCTTAAAAAAAAAAAACCCTCATGAAAACCCACCAGCATTTTCGTGCAATTTTCACTTAATGTACTCTATGAATGCAATCTTGCCTAATATACACATTTTTTCTAAAGCACTTCCCCTTAATATAATGCACTTTATTGTATGTTACTTTCGCATTAGGTGGGTTCACAAATAAATGCAAACTGAATCAAATTTCTTTCCTATCCTTAAATGTCCCCCAGTGACTAAAACATTGGCAAGGTTTAGGGATTTCAAAGCCAGAAGAAGGGGGATGAGTCTTGAAACCTAGCAGGATCTCAGGTTCAAAGTGACAGAAGTTGGTAGGACTTCATGCTGTGCCAACAGAGACCTTTTTCAATTACAAACAGGGCTTCAGTAGGGAAAGATTTGATCATCTCAT
>OFHU01003029.1:0-82241 GCA_900245905.1 Lacerta viridis | reverse complement strand
TTTTGGGAATCCCGCAATGTGTTTAAGTTTTTACTCTGCTAACTATACACTGGAAATCTACTCTGGATCGATATTGAGTAGAATTTCAACGACACAGGGAACCTGAATTTTCATCTAATTTCATTCAGGTGAGGTGGGAAGGGGGCGGCAGCTAGCACAGAGAATAACATTTGACTTGGGCCAAAAGTTAGGAGAACATGTAAAAGGAAATCTGAAGAAGTATCTGAAGAAGTGTGCATGCACACGAAAGCTCATACCAAGAACAAACTTAGTTGGTCTCTAAGGGGCTACTGGAAGGAATTTTTTTTTTTTTTTTGTTTTTGACTATGGCAGACCAACACGGCTACCTACCTGTATGTAAAAGGAAGTCCATCTTCAAGCAGCACATGGTTAAACTATAAGGCCCGTCCCCCCAAAGGAGGCAGTGATGGCCCCCAACTTGGAGGGTTTTAAGAGGATTAGAAAAATTTGTGGAGGAGAGGGCTATCAATGGCTACTCGCCACAATGTCTATGTTTTATTATTTTTAGTAGATGTAATGTCACATCCCTGCTTTACAGAATTTCTTATAAAGCAGCAGATTCCAGTATACAGTATACAGTCAGCTCCAAAACTGATTCTGGCCCAAAGAAAAGATCTAGAATGCTTCTGAACAATGCAGGGAAACCCCCACCAAAGTGCAGCTTTGTTCCAATGCAAGAATATTAAAATGAAGTTGAAATAGATACAACTGCTAATACATTATTATTGTTCCAGTTACAGGTAGGTAGCCGTGTTGGTCTGCCATAGTCAAAAAATAAATAAATTCCTTCCAGTAGTTGTTGTTCTTGTTGTTATCTATTAAATTTGTATACTGCCCTTCATCCACAGATCTCAGGCCGGTTCACGACATAAAACGACAATACAAAAAAACACAAAATACGTAATAAAAATAAGAACAACAAACCAATCATTCTCCACACACACACCCCGGACAGCGCACATTTAAAAGGATGTCAATCAGCTAAACGCCTGGTTGAAGAGGAACATTTTTGCCAGGCGCCTAAAGGTGTATAATGAAGACGACAGGCGAACCTCCCTGGGGAGAGCATTCCACAGACGGGGAGCCAATGCAGAAAAGGCCCTGTTCTCACATTGCCACCCTCCGGACCTCTCGTGGGTCAGAGGCAGTATATGCCTCTGAATACCAGCTGTTGCAGAGATTGCTGGTGAGCAGAGGTCAAGTGTGCTCATGTCCCGCTTGTGGGGCTTCCTGCTGGGGTTCCGGTCGGCCAGTGTGAGAAGAGGGTGCTGGACTAGATGGGGCATTGGCCTGATGCAGCTGCCAGGCTCTTTGTATGCTAGCTAGGGAGTACTTAAACACCGAGCTATCTAGGGAATACTTAAATAAATAAATAACAAGAGGAAATGGACCCCCCCAAAATAAAATGTTATGCAATGCTGCATAAAAACCATATGCATCCATGCCCAATGCGCCTCACCCCCACCTGCTCCTCCAGCTGTTCGGGCATCATCTTCCTCTGCTGAAACCCCTCCGCCAGGGCCACCGCCTGGGCACAGCTCTTTGGGCAGCCCTCCATGACCCAGCTCTGCACCTCCGGCGGCAGGACGGCCAGGAACTGCTCCAGGATCACCAGCTCCAGGATCTGCTCCTTGGTGTGCCTCTCCGGCTTCAGCCACCGGCAGCAGAGGAACCACAGCCGGCTGCAGGCCTCTTGGGGCCCCTCCGCCTCCCGGTAGCAAAACTGCCGGAAGCGCTGGCGCTGGATCTCCGAAATGACCGCGTCCTCGTCCAGGGTCCCTTCTTCCTGCAGGGGCCCAGAGGGATTCACGCTCGGGGGGTCCTCTTGGGACTCCCTGCCAAGGCCAGGCTGGGTTTGGGTCTCCCACTGTTCTGTGGGGCACTCAGTGGCTTCTGTCTCCAGTTTGATGGAGGGTGAAGTCTCCAGTTTGATGGGGGGTGAAGTCTGGGTATTCTTCTGGTGTGGAGAGTCCAATGCCTGCGGGCTCCTCTCATCAGAGCTCTGGGAGTCTGCTGCCCTTGGCAGCTCCCGCCACTGTGACTCCACATCCACAAACAGCCCTGGTTTGTGTTTAACACGCTGGCCTGGCAAACTCGGAAAATAATCCCCAACATTGCCGGCCTGGGTGACACCGGGACCATCATTTCCTTCTGTCCACGCCATGGGGTCTGCTGGTCCCGCCTCCTCTTCTTCCTCCTCCTCCCTCTCTTCCATTTCCTCCTCTGTCACCGATGGCACAGTCCGATCCAGCTTGGCTGGGAACGTGGCACCCAACTCTGCCAGCGCTCCCTGATCAGCAGACATCGCGGCAACTTCGCTACCGCAGGGCGGCCTCCCAAGGTCTCTTCGCCTCTCTCCAGATTTTAATTGAGGGTCGCCGAGCCTCCAGTGACTAGAAACGAGAGAAAAGAAGCTGTTTCCTGAAGGAAAGACACAGAAACAAAACAACGTAAGGAGAGCCCTGTTGGATCAGGGCAAAGGCCCATCTAGTCCTGCATCCTGTTCTCAAAGTGGCCAAACAGAAGTCTCTTAGGCAGGGTTCAAAATCCCCCAGGTGCCAGGCTCATTTTGCAACTGGCGAGGGTCCAATTACGACCACGTGGAGATCCCTGGATGCCAGGCTGGCAACTGACATCTCCATCTGGCTGCTCCTCCAGCTTTCTTAAGCAGGTAATAATAATAGTAATTTATTTATTTCTACTCCACTAATCCGGGCTGGGTTTCCCCAGCCACTCCGGGCGGCTTTCAACGAAAATTAAAAACAAAATAAAACTTCAAATATTAAAAACTTCCTTAAACAGGGCTGCCTTCAGATGAGTCTTCTAAAAGTCGGATAGTTGTTTATTTCCTTGACATCTGATGGGAGGGCGTTCCACAGAGTGAGCACCACTACCGAAAAGGCCCTCTGCCTGGTGAGCAGAAGAGCTTGTTTACATCCCACCCTTTTCTCCAGGGAGCACTTGGGTCTTCCTGCTCACAGTTAATCCCTACAACAACCGGGATGTAGCACTCCTGGACTACAATTTCCACCCCACCCCCTGACCTTTGGCCGCAATTGATTAATCTAATCACATTCATTCACATTTCAATCAGATGATGGGAAAGAACCTCTCCTAGAGACCTTGGAGTGACCACTACAGATTGGAGCAGACAATTCTGGGCTAGACAAACCCTTTAATGGGGAACTTCATGAGGCTCCCAAATGCTGCTGGATTCATGATTTATCATCCCTCTTGATTTAACTTTCTCCATAACATTTGGAATAATGTGGATTTTATTTTATTTTTAAGATGGGAGCCTGCAGGTGCCTAAGCCACCGTGTTATTATTCCCAGGAGAGATGTGTGGCTTGGCTACACCTCTGGCAGTAATGAGGAATAGATGACCCAGGGTCCCTACCAACTCTACAATTCTATTCTTCTACCTAGCTCAGCGTTGTCTGGATTCCAGCCCTACGTGAAAACGTTGGGGGCTGAATCTGGGACCACCAAACGCTTTCTGCTTCTTCCTCACATTTACGATGACTTCATCCCGTTCCCGGGTAGGAACGCAGCCAGGGAGCCGCCTTGCACAGAGTCAGTCAGACCTCGGGGATCCATCTAGCTCAGCGCTGCCCACACTGGCCGGCAGCGCCTCTCCAGGAGTTTCAAGCAGGGGGCGTTCCCAGCCCGAAATGAGGATGGCGGGATTTGAACCTGGGACCCCCTGAATGCAGAGCTGGCCCCGCGGGGCGCAGCTGCAGGACCTCCTTAGCGCAGGGCGAGGAGGGGGAGAACTCCCTTGGGGGCTGCACCGCTTTCACCCCTCCTGCACCCCCCTCCCCCTAAGCAGCCCCGCCCCTCCCGGCCCGCTGCCCTGCCCTGCCATTGCATCTCTGCGCGCGCGCCCCGGCCCGCTGCGCATCCCCGCTTCGAACCTTCCCTTGCCATACCACGCGGCCTCCATTCATCTCCTGCTGTGCAGCTGCTGCGAGCATTCCAACCGGAAGGAACTCTCGAGTTTTTTCCTCCTTCTTCTTCTCCTCCCCTGGAGTCTCCCTCCCTCCCTCCCTCCCTCCCACGCCCGTTCCCACAAAGCGCGGCTTTGCAGTTCGCTTCGCCACTCTAGGAGTTTCGTTGGACGGCGCTCGGCTGCCTTAACCCTTCGAATACCCACACGGGAAATAAGAAGAGACGTGAGGGGTTTCGGAAACGCATAGGAGTGGGTGGTTGGTTGGGTTAGAGAGATAAACAACTACCTGTCATTTAGAAAATACCTGAAGGCAGCCCTGTTTAGGGAAGTTTTTAATTTGTGACTTTGTATTGTATTTTTGTATTTGTATTGTATTTGTATTGTATTTTATTGTATTGTATTGTATTGTATTGTATTGTATTGTATTGTATTGTATTGTATTGTATTTGGACCATAAAGAAGGCTGATCGCAGTAGAATTGATGCTTTTGAATTATGGTGCTGGAGGAGACTCTTGAGAGTCCCATGGACTGCAAGAAGATCAAACTTATCCATCCTTAAAGAAATCAGCCCTGAGTGCTCACTGGAAGGACAGATCCTGAAGTTGAGGCTCCAGTACTTTGGCCACCTCATGAGAAGAGAAGACTCCCTAGAAAAGACCCTGATGTTGGGAAAGATGGAGGGCACAAGGAGAAGGGGACGACAGAGGATGAGATGGTTGGACAGTGTTCTCGAAGCTACTAACATGAGTTTGGCCAAACTGCGAGAGGCAGTGAAGGATAGGCGTGCCTGGCGTGCTCTGGTCCATGGGGTCACGAAGAGTTGGACACGACTGAACAACAACAACAAAATTGTATTTTGGTATTTGTTGGAGGGCCGCCCAGAGTGGCTGGGGAGACCCGGCCAGATGGGTGGGGTATAAATAAATTATCATTATTATTATTATTATTATTATTATTATTATTATTTCCCCCAGGCAGGGGAGCAGGGAAGCAATCGCTCATTATTAGTGGCCAGGTGGATGCTGAGAATATGAGCAGCGGATTTTGTGGTTTGTTTGTTTTAAGTTAGATCTTCCTTTGCTCTTGTAACTGCGCAAAAACGTTACAGCATATTCTCACAGATACAAAACTAACATAGTCGAAACAAAATAGAAAATTATTTCCAGTAGCACCTTAGAGACCAACTGAGTTTGTTCTTGGTATGAGCTTTCGTGTGCATCTTCAGTGTATCTGAAGAAGTGTGCATGCACACGAAAGCTCATACCAAGAACAAACTCAGTTGGTCTCTAAGGTGCTACTGGAAAGAATTTTCTATTTTGTTTCGACTATGGCAGACCAACACGGCTACCCACCTGTAACTAAAACTAACATACTTAGCGTAGCGGATCAGCCCAACACCACATCAGATCAGTAAGCACTCCGTCCTTTAGTGTGACACTTTGGAACTCCCTGCCTATTGATATAAAGCAGACAGATGAAGTAATGTTAAGATTATTAAATAAGAGAAGTTGATTTGTGTATTAATATGTGAATAGAAAAAGGTAAAGAAATTACTAAAGATGATTTACAAGGGAAGCAGACGGAGAGGGCGAGAGGAAGTCAACTTACAATGTTTTAAAAGAAGGTTAGTTAGATATAAATAATTGTTTTTATTAATTTCATTTGTTTTGTATATTGTTGTAATGTTCTTTTTTCTCTTTTTTGTTGTATGTGTAGTTTGTGTTTTGTTAAAAAAATCAATAATTTTTTTTGGGGAGAGATATAAAGCAGACACCTTCACTGTATTCTGCTGAAGATATTATGTTGTTGTTGTTGTTCAGTCGTTCAGTTTCCGATCTTCGTGACCCCATGGACCAGAGCACGCCAGGCACGCCTATCCTTCACTGCCTCTCGCAGTTTGGCCAAACTCATGTTAGTAGCTTCAGAACACTGTCCAACCATCTCATCCTCTGTCGTCCCCTTCTCCTTGTGCCCTCCATAGATATTATACAGTTTATGAAATAGCGTAATGGTTAGAGTGTTGGACTATGACCTTGGGAGACCAGGGTTCGAATCCCCACTCAGCCATGAAGCTCATTGGACCAGTCACCATCTCTTAGGCTGACCTACCTCACAGAGTTGTTGTGAGGAAGGAGAATCATGTACATCACCTTGAGATCCTTGGGGGAAAATGTGGTCTTAGACATGCAAATAAATAAGTACATGCATAACTCAGAAATTACTACCCCCAGCAGCTTCTAATTTAGTTGCCTGGTTTCAGCTCTGTAGGAACTGGAACAGAAGTGTAACATGTTGCACTATTTTGTGTGTGTGTGTGTGTGTGTGACCTGTCCCATTTAACAAGACCCAAGAGGAGTGAGGCCTTAATCAGGGGTGTCAGGAAACCTAGAGTGAGAGCGGAAAAATCAGAGAGGCAGGGAGCCCCATTTAGTGCACCAGCTGTTCCTGAAATGAGCAAAAAATGTCAGGGAGCGAAACAGCTGCTGCAGCTGCTACAGGCTTTAATTACAGCAACTGAAACCTTGCTGTGAATCTCTGAGTTTCAAATGTCTTACAGAGACCTTTGAAACTCAGAAGCACATGTTTTTCCTGCCTTTGAGAACCCATTCACCAAAGTCAAAGGCATTTCTTCTCTAAGGGTGCAATCCTAGACACACTTTTTTGGGGTGCCACAGGGTTCTGTCTTGGGCCCAGTCTTATTCAACATCTTTATCAATGACTTGGATGATGGGCTTGAGGGCATCCTGATCAAGTTTGCAGATGACACCAAATTGGGAGGGGTGGCTAATACCCCAGAGGACAGGATCACACTTCAAAATGACCTTAACAGATTAGAGAACTGGGCCAAAGCAAACAAGATGAATTTTAACAGGGAGAAATGTAAAGTACTACACTTGGGCAAAAAAAATGAAAGGCACAAATACAGGATGGGTGACACCTGGCTTGAGAGCAGTACATGTGAAAAGGATCTAGGAGTCTTGGTAGACCATAAACTTGACATGAGTCAACAGTGTGATGCAGCAGCTAAAAAAGCCAATGCAATTCTGGGCTGCATCAATAGGAGTATAGCATCTAGATCAAGGGAAGTAATAGTACCACTGTATTCCGCTCTGGTCAGACCTCACCTGGAATACTGTGTCCAGTTCTGGGCACCACAGTTCAAGAAGGATACTGACAAGCTGGAACGTGTCCAGAGGAGGGCAACCAAAATGGTCAAAGGCCTGGAAACGATGCCTTATGAGGAACGGCTTAGGGAGCTGGGTATGTTTAGCCTGGAGAAGAGAAGGTTAAGGGGTGATATGATAGCCATGTTCAAATATATAAAAGGATGTCATATAGAGGAGGGAGAAAGGTTGTTTTCTGCTGCTCCAGAGAAGCGGACACGGGCAATGGATTCAAACTACAAGAAAGAAGATTCCACCTAAACATTAGGAAGAACTTCCTGACAGTAAGAGCTGTTGGACAGTGGAATTTGCTGCCAAGGAGTGTGGTGGAGTCTCCTTCTTTGGAGGTCTTTAAGCGGAGGCTTGACAGCCATCTGTCAGGAATGCTTTGATGGTGTTTCCTGCTTGGCAGGGGGTTGGACTGGATGGCCCTTGTGGTCTCTTCCAACTCTATGATTCTATGATTCTCTTGGAGCTGTGGTGGTTGGTTCGTGAGGGCAAATGGGGCGCTGCCCCACCAACGCTGATCTGCCCTCTGCCTGTCCCTGCCTGCCCGCATTCTTACTTTCAACCAGGCCAAAGGAGGGCACTGTCTGGCAGCTTCTCTGTGTTGCCCTTGTAGAACTCAGCAGGGAAGAGGGTAGGGACCAAAACTAGAATTGCCTGTGCTCTGCCGCCACCTAGTGTCGACCTCCCTTCCTCCCACCCTATCAGTCTCAATGGACACCAGCCCCTGCTGCCTGGGTGCAAATCCTGTTGCTCTTGTGCTCTGTCCCCATTGTTGATCAGCTGCTATTTGAAATGTCAGGAAGAGAAAAAGGAAAAACTTCTCCTGGTTCTGCTTTTGGAGACAACTTTGCCTGGAAACAGCTGGAAACTGAACCTGAAACCTTTGGCAAAGTGTACTCTTTCCTGTTGAGCAGTAGATTAATCAACACATTGTCTCTTGGCATCTTCCCCCCCCCATTTCCCCCCCACAGCTCTTGGCATATTTCCCCCCCACAGCTGTTGAACACCCACCTGCCTGGAGGGGCTCCTGTCTGTGTTTTTTGTGTGTCTCGAATAGATGCCTACTACAGGCACAACTCCAACACGTAAAACTTTTGCTTCCTAGGATGGTGATAAAAGTCCAGCTGATGGAAGTCATAACCCCAAATATCTGGAGGGAACCAACTTGAGGAGAGGCCCCTCAGCATCTATAAAGCCTGTAGGTTGCCTTTTCTGTTGGAAAAGTAGCCCTCAGCATGGGGACCTTGTTGAGGAAACCTGATGTAAATAAATAATCTGCAAAAAAAAATAATACATCTCATGGCAAGCTTGTGGGGTGCCGAGACAGAGAACGAGACTCCTAGTCCCAGATCTCTTCTTCTTCCTCACACCTTTATCTTCTTTTTCTTTTTTATATAATTTTTATTTGGTTTTACAAATATAAAGTTATAACAATTCAAATTTATTTATTCATTTATTCAATTATTTAATGCCCCGCCCATCCGGCTGGGTTTCCCCAGCCACTCTGGGCGGCTTCCAACAAAATATTAAAAATACAACAAAACATCAAACATTAAAATCTTCCCTAAACAGGGCTGCCTTCAGATGTCTTCTAAAAGTCAGTTACAGGTAGGGTAGCTGTGTTGGTCTGCCATAGTCAAAACAAAATAAAAAATAAAAAAATTCCTTCCAGTAGCACCTTAGAGACCAACTAAGTTTGTTCTTGGTATGAGTTTTCCCAGTGTAATGAAGAAGTGTGCATGCACACGAAAGACTGATACGCATGAACAAACTTGATGCTTTTGAATCTATGGTGCTGGAGGAGACTCTTGAGAGTCCCATGGACTGCAAGAAGATCAAACCTTATCCATTCCTTAAAGAAATCAGCCCTGAGTGCTCACTGGAAGGACAGATCCTGAAGTTGAGGCTCCAGTACTTTGGCCACCTCATGAGAAGAGAAGACTCCCTAGAAAAGACCCTGATGTTGGGAAAGATGGAGGGCACAAGGAGAAGGGGACGACAGAGGATGAGATGGTTGGACAGTGTTCTCGAAGCTACTAACATGAGTTTGGCCAAACTGCGGAGGCAGTGAAGGATAGGCGGTGCCTGGCGTGCTCTGGTCCATGGGGTCACGAAGAGTCGGACACGACTGAACGACTGAACAACAACAAAGCACCTTAGAGACCAACTAAGTTTGTTCTTGGTATGAGCTGGTGCATGCAGAAGATGCATTTTTTTGGTCTCTAAGGTGCTACTGGAAGGATTTTTTTTATTTTGTTTTGACTATGGCAGACCAACACGGCTACTTACCTGTAACTTCTTCAGATAGATATCCATATTTCTTCCCCTTCTGTTTGCCAGATATTTATCTTAGTTTTTTTTGATTCAAATCTATTTAGAGATTTATCTGGACTTCCCACCTCCATGGGTCCTGTTGTACACCCTCTCAACTGCTGATTATTTCATAATCCATATTTTGCTTCTCTCCATATTGTCCATAATATCCGCTACATTGCAAGTGTTGTAGTCTTCCTTTTTCTTTAAAGCTTTGCAGGCTGTCAAGGGTTAAAGCGACAGAGCTGGGAGGCCTAGAGTGGCTTGGAGGAAAGCACTGCTACACACAAATACACACGCAGAGATTTAATAAATAGGTATCTGAAGGAGGCTGCTGGCGGAGTGTAAATACCGGCGCTCCTTCCTGTTCTGCCAATGAGCGGAGCTGCTCCCCCCTGGACCCTGGTTCTGACCCAGAGGACTGGCTGCTTGCAGGAGGGGCAGCCGAATTGGAGGGCAGGGGCAGATCTCAAAGGAACGGTGAGTTAAATGCATGAGTTAAATGTTGTTGTTCAGCTCTTGCAACAACATTTGCAGGTAGGTAGCCGTGTTGGTCTGCCATAGCCAAAACAAAATAAAAAATAAAAAATTCCTTCCAGTAGCACCTTAGAGACCAACTAAGTTTGTTCTTGGTATGAGCTTTCGTGTGCATGCACACTTCTTCAGATATCTGAAGAAGTGTGCATGCACACGAAAGCTCATACAAGAACAAACTTAGTTGGTCTCTAAGGTGCTACTGGAAAGAATTTTTTATTTTATTTTGTTTCAACTAAGTCTGTTACTGGTATGAGCTTTCATGTGCATGCATGCATGGTATCTGAAGAAGTGTGCATGCACACGAAAGCTCATACCAAGAACAAACTTAGTTGGTCTCTAAGGTGCTACTGGAAGGAATTTTTATTTTATTTTGTTTCAACTAAGTCTGTTACTGGTATGAGCTTTCATGTGCATGCATGCACATGGTATCTGAAGAAGTGTGCATGCACACGAAAGCTCATATCAAGAACAAACTTAGTTGGTCTCTAAGGTGCTACTGGAAGGAATTTATTATTTTATTTTGTTTCAACTAAGTCTGTTACTGGTATGAGCTTTCATGTGCATGCATGCACATGGTATCTGAAGAAGTGTGCATGCACACAAAAGCTCATACCAAGAACAAACTTAGTTGGTCTCTAAGGTGCTACTAGAAGGAATTTTTCATTTTATTTTGTTTTCAGCAAAAGGTGGGTTCTAGGGGCCCCCAATATGCCATTCCCTTACTGCATGCTCTACTTGCTCCCTATGAGTTTACGAACGGGGCGCGGAGGCAGATTCAGGCTGCGTGCAAACTGCATCTGAAACATCCCCATCCCACCCGTATAATTCTCAAAGAATTATGGGCACTGTAGTCTCTTAAAGGTTGCTGGGAAAGTTGGAACACTGCAGGGGGTGAACTCCAGATTTCCGTAAGTGAAGAAGGAGCTCTAAAGGTAGAGAGCCAGAACCCAGTATGTTGGCATCTGTCTGTGAGAGGGGGGCCTGGATAATTGCTCCCCTCAGTGGGAGAGGGGGGAGTATGGAAAAATTTAACTATTATGTAAAGTGCTTTAAATTGTAAAAACCCAATAAATTTTTGAGTAAAACAAACAAACAAACAAAGCAGAAGTCAGTATGGAAGGTGTTCTGCTCGCCTTTGTTAGAGGTTGTTAAATGGAGGCTGGGTGGTCGCCTATCAGGGAGGTTGTTGCAGTGGATTTCCTACCATAGCTGTCAACTTTTCCCCTTTCTTGCGAGGAATCCTATTCGGAATAAGGGAATTTCCCTTAAAAAAGGGAAAAGTTGACAGCTATGTTTCCTACACTAGCGGGCTTATGGCAGTTGTTCTCCATCTGTGGTTGTTTTATGCTGGAATCTTTCATCTATAGCTATATATATATATATATATATATATATATATATATATATATGTTTCCAGTATTTTACCCCTGTAATCTATTCTAAGAGTTTTGGCTGAAAACCAGCCAATAAAATAATATAGGTCTCTGTGAACATTCTGTGACATCATTGCAGCCTAGCCAATGGGCAGGGGTGGACGGGGAGGGAACAGCAAGAGTGACCTTCAGGTTACTGTTTCAGGAGCTGCACTCGTCCTCAGAGAAGCTGCCTAAGTTCCTTTTGGATCTCCGCAAGAGCAGAGGCAGAGAACCCCGCGCAAGGAAGTCATGCAAGAGGGCCATGAGGAGACCACCGTTCTGGTTCCCCAACAGCGTGTCTTTCACTACGCTGAAAGAGGTATGCAATAAAGCGAAACATCAATAAGTGCTGTGTTGCAGCAGGCCAAAGGCCTGTCTCAGGTAGGGGTGGGGAGGGTTCAAAAATCGAGGTACCACTGTATCACAAGGACAAATTGAACACCATTACGGTTCTCTCCTTCTTCCAGCAGGCAGTGACTCTCTCAGCAAGCAGAAGGCACAGACATTTCCCACGGAGCGTCCCAAGGGATTGCAGGATCCCACATTTGTAAGGAGCGAAGAGAGCCCTCCCCAGGGCGTTACGGAAGGAGTGGTTTTTCATCCTCACCAGGGACTGGAGACACAGCAGAGAACTTGCCCTTCAGAGGGAGAAAGAAACTCTGTTCCCTTCTGGGATGGTTACAAAGGACTTGGTGAATCTACAGTACAACAGAGAATCCCCCCAGGAGAGATCCAAGAGGGTGGCGAAGGCCACAGTTGGAAGCCAGACTTTGTGATCAGCAGAAGGAGCTGTAAGAAACGGGACAAGCCGTACAAATGCTCCGAGTGCGGTAAGAGCTTCAGTGTGAGCTCCGACATTATCCGCCACCAGAGAATCCACACGGGGGAGAAGCCGTACAAATGCCTGACCTGCGGGAAAGGCTTCAACCAGAACTCCCACCTGACGGCGCACCAGAGAACCCACACAGGGGAGAAGCCGTACAAGTGCTGGGAGTGCGGGAAAAGCTTCAGCCTGAGCTCGGACTTCACCAGGCACCAGAGGATCCACACGGGGGCCAAGCCGTACAAATGCTCCGAGTGCGGGAAGGGCTTCATCCAGAAGTCGCACTACGTCACGCACACGAGGAGCCACACGGGCG
The DNA here is from genome assembly GCA_900245905.1 of Lacerta viridis. Taxonomy (NCBI): domain Eukaryota; kingdom Metazoa; phylum Chordata; class Lepidosauria; order Squamata; family Lacertidae; genus Lacerta; species Lacerta viridis. The sequence goes on along the minus strand of OFHU01003029.1, from coordinate 69,691 downwards.
AGAACCCGTTCCAGTGCCCCGAGTGCGGGAGAGGCTTCACGTCCAGCACGCTGCTCATCAGACACCAGAGAATCCACACGGGCGAGAAGCCCTTCAAGTGCTCTTACTGCGAGAAGAGGTTCTGCGCCAGCTCCAACCTCGTGACCCACATGCGGACGCACACCGGGGAGAAGCCGTTCCCGTGCCGCGAGTGCGGGAAGAGCTTCAGCCAGAAATCCACGCTGATCGCTCACGAGAGGACGCACACGGGCGAGAAGCCCTACAAGTGCTGGTGCGGGAAAATGTTCAGCAAGAGCTCGGACCTCCTGGCGCACGAGAGGACCCACACGGGGGAGAAGCCTTACGTCTGCCCGAGCTGCGGGAAGAACTTCCGGATGAGCTCGCACCTCGTAAGGCACCAGCGCATCCACACCGGGGAGAAGACATACAAATGCTCCGAGTGCGGGAGGAGCTTCAGCGCCAGCTCGCACCTTATCAGACATCAGAAAATCCACCTGGAAGCCAACTGACAAACAATGGCACCCAGGAGTGCAGTGGGGACAAAATCCCAGCGCTGACACAAGACAAGGTGCAGTTTCTCAGATGCTGGGCTCCTTGAAGAACTTCCTGACAGTGAAGAGCTGTTGGACAGTGGAATTTGCTGCCAAGGAGTGTGGTGGAGTCTCCTTCTTTGGAGGTCTTTAAGCGGAGGCTTGACAGCCATCTGTCAGGAATGCTTTGATGGTGTTTCCTGCTTGGCAGGGGGTTGGACTGGATGGCCCTTGTGGTCTCTTCCAACTCTATGATTCTAGGACTTACTTCTAAGTTAATGTGTTTTCGATTGCTTTACACTGAGCTATCGTTCCCTCATTTTAGGTCTGGGCTGGTGTCAATAAGATGAGGCGTTTACATGAAGCACGGGAAGAGTGTCGGTCAGGAATCTGTCCTGATTGTGCACAAGGGAGAGGCAAAATGATGTCGTGCTCCAGCCCCCAACCCATAAGCACTATTCTGTAACTGGTTGGCCTCTTCCAGAAATGGTAGCAGAGCCATTCTCAGATAGCTGTGCTGATTACTTACTTTCTTTGAAGGCTTCCTACAGCGTTTACTCGTAAGGAGGCGGCACCTTGCTCAAGATGACATCATTGCAGAGTAGCCACTCTAGGAAGCCTGCATGGAACACTCTGCGCCCGTCACTGGGACAGGATGGAGATTCTGCAGCTTCTTACAGCTTTACTCCGCAGGTAGCTAAGAAAAATTAAAATCATGCTAAGCTTTTTTATTTTTGAAAGGCGAAAACACACCACCTGATTGGCACTCAAAATCAAGGAAGGGCCATAGCTCAGTGACAGAGCATCTGCTTTGAATGCAGAAGGTGGGAAAGTCTGTCTCCCCGAAACCCTGGAGAGTCGCTGCCAGCCTGTGTTGACAACACTGAGCTAGACGGACTCTCCTTCCTTGGAGGTTTTTTAAGCAGAGGTTGGATGGAGCGCCGCAACCCCATAGTCACCTTTGACTGGACTTAACCATTTTGGTTTTTCAGTTGAGATTCCTGCATTGCGGGGGGTTGGACTAGATGACCCTCGGGGTTCCCTTCCAACAGTTCTGTGATTCTAATGGTCTCGACTCAGTATGTTCCTCATGGCAAGGCCACCTCTTGGAGAAGGCAAGACTTTTTTTTTTACAGTGTTCACATTTCAAGCATCCACTGTATTTTTCTTTCTTGGGCAAAGGCAAATGGAGGGGGTGGAAATCGACCCTGCCGAAAGCAGGATTTAACCCCCCTGCCCCATCAAGGGGGATTTGATGTTGCCGGGTAGGCTGCACTCACCAGTTCCCTACAGGGAACCCCAAGAATTAACAAGGAGGGTTAAATCCTGCTATTTTAGTTGACTCCTCCAACTTCCAACAGGAGGGCGGAAACAGCCTACTTGACCTATCACCTGGAATCATGATTGTATCAAATGATTGACAAGTGGGTGGTCCTGCCTACCTGTCAAACGTGGGTGGGTGGGAGGGGTGTTAGGAGAAAGACCAGGCCTACAGTCCCTCACTTCCTACTGTCGAGAACGCAGCTGGTCTAGTGGCCCCTGCCCCCGGTATGGTCTGCAGTCGATGAGGTATCTCATCAATGGAATATTTTAAATAATTGAAGAGTGCATAGGGTGTTTTGTCGAGGGTCAAGCTTGAAGTCCACCCTGAAGCAGCCGGAGATGGGCCTCAAGTGTGTGTGGTCAGAGGATGGGTGTCCTTTGGGGGCATATCCTCTGAAGCCAGTTTTCTCTCCCCATCCCCCGCCAGTATGAAATTATTTGTGGGTACATTATTTGTTCTTTTTTGGGAAGTTACCATTACAAAATTCTCTCCCCCCCCCCCACTAAAAACACAAATATACACATGCAAATATTTGTTTTTACTTCTGCATCCCATGCTAACAAGACTGAATAATCAAGTTACATATTATTAAGTCTCTGCTTGGCGATCTGTAACCTTCCATTTGACAACGGTGCTATTAAATAATTGAAGGCAATCTAGTTTGCAGCGCAGCCAATTCCTTTGTGGGTTAATGGGCAGCCGTTGTAGGATTTGGGTTGTAGGGAAAAGGATGGAGAAGACATCTGTCTGTATGTCTATGTATGTATGTAGCTATCTACAGTCATGCCTCCGGTTACGGCCGCTTCAGGTTGTGCGTTTTCGGGTTGCACACTGCGCCGAACCCGGAAGTACCAGAACGGGTTACTTCTGGGTTTCGGCGCTTTGCGCATGCATGCGCAGAAGCAGCGAATCACGACCTGCATGTGCGCAGACGCAGCGCTGCGGGTTGCGAACCCTGCGGGTTGTGAATGCTGAGAGTTGCGAACGTGCCTCCCGCACGGATCACGTTCGCAACCCGAGCGTCCACTGTATTTACTTTTGGCCTGGTGTTTCAGTTAAATGCTGACCCCAGCCTTGGTTTTATGGGTCCTCGCCTGGTCACCTTGAGCAACTTGGAATTTCACCCAGGTGAGCGAGGAGACTGTCAAAAGAGGACGCCATGCTTGGTCCTCCTGCAGTAGCGCATTGTGCTTCTTTGCACAGCAGTTGAATGACTCTTGCTTCCTGCTTTGCAGAGGGTTGGACTAGTCTCTAGATGTCCCTTCCAACTGCAGCTCTGTGAATCTGGGCCTATACTGCAGACTGTTGGCAAAGGGACCCTATGCCTCTGCCACAGGAAGAACACAAGTACTGCCTGCCTGTTCATTCCTGGGCCCAATTCAAGACGCTCACTTTAAAACCCTAAATGTCGTAGGCCCCCAATATCTGAGAGTGCCGTGAGGTAGTTTTGCCTCCGTCAGAAGTTTGGGGGTGGCGGCGGCCCAACAGAGGGCATTCTTTGGGGCAGAATGTGGTGTCCAGTTCTGGGCACCACAGTTCAAGAAGGATACTGACAAGCTGGAAGGTGTCCAGAGGAGGGCAACCAAAATGGTCAAGGCCTGGAAACGATGCCTTATGAGGAACGGCTTAGGGAGCTGGGTATGTTTAGCCTGGAGAAGAGAAGGTTAAGGGGTGATATGATAGCCATGTTCAAATATATAAAAGGATGTCATCTAGAGGAGGGAGAAAGGTTGTTTTCTGCTGCTCCAGAGAAGCGGACACGGGGCAATGGATTCAAACTACAAGAAAGAAGATTCCACCTAAACATTAGGAAGAACTTCCTGACAGTGAGAGCTGTTGACAGTGGAATTTGCTGCCAAGGAGTGTGGTGGAGTCTCCTTCTTTGGAGGTCTTTAAGCAGAGGCTTGACAGCCATCTGTCAGGAATGCTTTGATGGTGTTTCCTGCTTGGCAGGGGGTTGGACTGGATGGCCCTTGTGGTCTCTTCCAACTCTAGGATTCTATGATTCTATGACCCCAAGTTGTGGAATTCCGTCCCAGCAGAAGTGCGCCTGACACCTTCATTGCAGCTTTTGGCGAATGAATACACACTTTTTTTTCCTGGACTGTGACACCAGAGGGGTGTGTGGGCTGGGTGATATAACCTCCAAACCCAGGTTGGAGTCCATATCGTGATCTTGGTTTTATAGTTTTTTACCTGGCAATATATTGCAAACCATGGCGTGCTCTGCAAAAATTACAATCTGGGAAAACAGTGAAGCCAGCCAATGCTTACTCATAGCTCCATCCATATTTCAGACATTGTGATATATCAGTATATCGCAATGTTTGTTGTTGTTAAGCCGTGTCCGACTCTTCGTGACCCCATGGACCAGAGCACGCCAGGCACGCCTGTCTTTCACTGCCTCCCGCAGTTTGGTCAGACTCATGTTGGTAGCCTCGAGAACACCGTCCAACCATCTCGTCTTCTGTCGTCCCCTTCTCCTTGTGCCCTCAATCTTTCCCAGCATCAGGGTCTTTTCCAGGGAGTCTTCTCTTCTCATGAGGTGGCCAAAGTATTGCGATGTTTAGCTGGTGATAGATCACAAAGTTGAAAGCCAGATATAGCCCAGCCCTACTATTTGCCTCTACATAGTTTGACATTGTGATATATCGGTATATCGCGATGCTGAAAAGTGTGAGGGCCCACCCTTTTTCCAGGGCCCACCCTGTTCCTGCAATGGTGATGCGTTTTAACTATCTTCAATACGGAATTTAAAATTGTAATCTCCCCTGGGACCTGCTGGCGAAGAAGAGTGGGGAATAAATGTCACACCGGATGGATGCCCCAGCAGGAACCCACCCCCTCAGCTCGACCCAACTGCAACAGCTGCTCTCCCCTGAACCCCCCAAAGACGACGGACGTGGGGCTGAGCAACTTTCCCCATTCTGACAGGGGAAAGGGGATATTGCAGAGCTGGGGGAAATGGCAAAAAGGGCAGCCGAAAAGATTCAGGGATCTAGGAGTCTTGGTAGACCATAAACTTGACATGAGTCAACAGTGTGATGCAGCAGCTAAAAAAGCCAATGCAATTCTGGGCTGCATCAATAGGAGTATAGCATCTAGATCAAGGGAAGTAATAGTACCACTGTATTCCGCTCTGGTCAGACCTCACCTGGAATACTGTGTCCAGTTCTGGGCACCACAGTTCAAGAAGGATACTGACAAGCTGGAACGTGTCCAGAGGAGGGCAACCAAAATGGTCAAAGGCCTGGAAACGATGCCTTATGAGGAACGGCTTAGGGAGCTGGGTATGTTTAGCCTGGAGAAGAGAAGGTTAAGGGGTGATATGATAGCCATGTTCAAATATATCAAAAGGATGTCATATAGAGGAGGGAGAAAGGTTGTTTTCTGCTGCTCCAGAGAAGCGGACACGGGGCAATGGATTCAAACTACAAGAAAGAAGATTCCACCTAAACATTAGGAAGAACTTCCTGACAGTAAGAGCTGTTCGACAGTGGAATTTGCTGCCAAGGAGTGTGGTGGAGTCTCCTTCTTTGGAGGTCTTTAAGCGGAGGCTTGACAGCCATCTGGAACAATGGGAAATATTGTGGCAGGTGGATATAAAATTTACAATCTAAAATTCTACTACAATCTAAGAGAAAACATCTTTAAAATGATGTACAGGTGGCACCAAACACCAGAAAAATTGGCAAAAATGTACAGAAATAGATCCCCTTTGTGTTGGAGGTGTAATAAAGAAAATGGGTCGTCCAAACATATGTGGTGGACATGTCCTGTCATATGTAATTATTGGAAAGATATATGTGAACTCAAAAAATTGATAAAATGTACATTCCAAAAAAGACCAGAAATGTTCCTGTTAAGTATTTTGCCAGAAGAAATTAAAAAAAACAAAAAGAGTACTATGTATGTATGGCATAACAGCAGCAAGAATGCTAGTGGCCAGAAACTGGAAAAATAAAGCCGTACCAACTATAGCTGATTGGCAAAACCTAATGAAACCTAAGCAAAACCTCCTTCCCAAAACCTAGTTAGTGCTTCCCCAGCTTTGGGATCCTGGCCCTTCAAATAACCAGCTTTGGTAAGGCAACATGAGGGCTTGTGTGGGTGTGTGCAATCCCCATTGTGTTCAGTGGGGCTTTATTTCCAGCCAAGTGGGTTTAGTGGGTTTAGCAGGAGTGGGATACCGGAGGCGGTCAGTGCGCCAGATCCTTCTCTCTTTCCCCACAGGCCATGTAGACAGGTGGACATGCCGATCATCTCATAGCACCTTGACACCAGGTGACCCATTTTTGCACAGCACAGTGTACCAAAGGCTCAACTCTCTGCCCTCTGTTGCAAGGGCCACGTCTTAACCTTCCCCACACTTGGCGTCATGCACGACATACGGGGAGCAGGCGAGCATGGCTTGTCCAGACAGGCAGGCCTGCTGGCCTCAGCGGCCCGGAGTGCCTTCCATCAGCTTCGGCTACGCCCCTATCTGGGAAAGGATAGCCTAACTACCATTGTCTTTGCCAGGGGTGAGCAAACTTTTTCAGCAGGGGGCCGGTCCACTGTCCCTCAGACCTTGTGGGGGGCCGGACTATATTTTGAAAAAAATATGAACGAATTCCTATGCCCCACAAATAACCCAGAGATGCATTTTAAATAAAAGGACACATTCTACTCATGTAAAAACACGCTGATTCCCAGACTGTCCGTGGGCAGATTTAGAAGGCGATTGGGCCGCATCCAGCCCCTGGGCCTTCGTTTGGGGACCCCTGGTCTGTGCTCTGGTAACTTCAAGGTTAGATTACTGCGTGCGTTATACATAGGGCTTTCCTCTGAAGACGGTTCATAAACTTCAGCTAGTGCAGAATTCAGCGGCCAAGTTGCTCACCAGAGCAAGACGCTTTGAGCATATTACACGGATCCTGGTCTGGCGGCACTGGCTACCGATAAGTTTCCGGGCCCAATTCAAAGGTGCTGGTTTTGACCTATAAAGCCTTTGAATGGTCAGGACCACAATACCTCAAAGGCCGCCTCTTTCCATACGGGCAACCTACCTGGACCCTGAAATCATTCTTCTTCAGGCCAGGCCTTTCGTGTGCCTCCTCTCACTTCGAGAGGTTCAGGACGCTTTACATGAACAGACGGGGCCTTCTCTGCAGGTCGCTCCCATCTGGCTGGACCGATGTCTCTCCCAGCAAAGTTCGCCTGTCATGTTCAGGTTTTGACCCTTTAGCCTTAGGCTCAGAGAACCGTTCCGTTTTGATAACCTCAGAAGTGCCGTGTGCCTTGGGTAGTGAAGAGCCATAGAACGCCTTCTGGACCCTGAAATCATCTTCTCAGCTCCTCCACATTCGTGTGTCTGCTCTTCGAGAGGTTCCTAGGAGGATAGTCACACACTTTGAAGTCCTCAGCCTTCACTCAAAGCTCTACAGAGTTGTGTGGGGGAAAGGACCTTCCCCAGGAAAGTTAGCCGCTTTGATACACCTTTAGGCACCAGGCAAAAAATTTCCTTTTTAACCAGGCCTTTGGTTGATCTGATTTACATCCTATGCCCTTTTAAAATGTGTTTTTTTGTGGGGGGGGCTATTGGGTTGTTGTTTTTATTTTTATTATGTATTTTGTGGTTTTATATCTTGATTTTATTCTGTGAACCGCCCTGAGACCCCCAGGTATAGGGCGGTGGTATATAAATTCAATAATAATAATAATAATAATAATAATAATAATAATAATCAAACCTTCCTCCTCTGCAAGGGAACTGTTGGCGAACATTCCATAGCATCAGGACAAACGTGCTCGCTGGCAACTGTCTTATATTCTCCTCGCGGCGAATAAAGCTAACCCTCATATGAATGTTTACTTCGTTCAGGGTTTATTTTGCAGCCACCGCCACCAAGGCAGGATGGGCGGGTTGGTCACACAGGAAGGCATTCTACCTACCTACCGCACCTTGTAAAAAAATCCACTGCCTTTCCATAAAGTCCCATTTCCAAAGGACACATCTCCCTGAAAGATTCCTTGCTCAGACCATAAGAAGTTCAGCAGGAGCGACATGAGCAGGAGTAACCCCTTAAACAGAAGCTGATTGGTGCCTGGGGCACTTTCCCAGAATTCCAGTGGCTCTTTTGGACATGGCGAGAAGGGGGAAAAGAGAGACAGTGCTGTGAATCCCACTCAAGCGTCACTCGCTCGACCCCCTCTTTTGGCTCCCAAGACACCTCCAAATATCATGTGTATGCATATAAACTTTCAAACCTAACTTGGCACAAATGAGGACTAGAAACTTGCTTTGATTTTAAAAAAAAAAACCAAACTCATCAACAGGAGGCAGAATTCTTTGTCAGATCCCAATTTCGGCAGATACATTGGGCAAAAGTTAGTAATCCACAAACACAAAGTAATAAGGATACTCGGGAGACGGGCTAAGTTAGTCACTTGTGGGGAAACGGCAGCGAAAAGCCATTTTCGTAAAACGTCCATGCTAGTCGCTCGGGGCGCGCTAAGAATCGGTACCAAGCAAACAAGGCGGACTGTAAGCCAGGACTGCTATCAGGGCAGAGCTTGAGGGCAGAGGTCCAGGGCTTACTCAAAAGAAGGAGCAGAGGAAAAGGCCTTCAAACACAATAGGACTGGCTTGCCACATTTTGAAGTAATGCACTTTGCCATTTACAAAACAAAAACCGGAAAGTCCCATCCTGTCAAATTACCTAGCGCCAGCCCCGGCTATAAGTAACCCCACTCGGTGTGGAGAAGCACACACATATGCCCCACCCTCACGTCCTTCTGGGTAGCGATCCTTTGTGCCGCTTCGGCGGCTTCCTCCTTCGCGGGAAGTCCGATCTCGGCCGGGCCGAAGCCTTTCCCCCCCTCCAAGTGCTGCGGGTACAGTTTCTGCCTCGTGTGCCGCCTCTCGTGGGTGCTGCAGTGAGACCTCTGGCTGAAGCCCTTGCCGCAGTCCAGGCACTTGAAGGGCTTCTCCCCCGTGTGGGTCCTCCGGTGGCGGACCAGATCCGAGCGGTGGCGGAACGTCTTGCCGCAGTCCGAGCAGTTGTACGGCCTCTCCTTGGCGTGCATCCGCTGGTGGCGGCCTAGAAGCGAGGGCTCGCTGAACTTCCGCCCGCAATCCGGACAGCGGTAGGGTTTGTCGCTCGCTGTATGGGTCCTCTTGTGCACCACCAGGTTGGAGCTGTCGCTGAACCCTTTGCCGCAGTACGAGCACTTGTAGGGCTTCTCGCCCGTGTGGGTCCTCCGGTGGCGGACCAGGTACGAGTTCTGGCAGAAGCTCTTGCCGCAGTCCAAGCACTGGTACAGCTTCTTCTCTGCGTGGATTCTCCGGTGTGCGATGAGGTTGGAGCGGTCGCTGAAGCTTCTCCCGCAGTGGAGGCACTGGAAAGGTTTTTCCCCCGTGTGGGTTCTCCGGTGTTTAAGGAGGTCAGAGCTCCGGCCAAACGCTTTCCCGCACTCAGTGCACACTTTCCTCCTCCGGTCCTTGTGGATCCTCTCCTGAGCCGCCAGGTCGCCAAGTTTCGGGACGACCCCCGGACAGGCCCCCGGTTTGCACTCCCCGTCTCCCAAGGGGACGTTGTGTGGATTCTCTGATTTGTGTTGGTTTTCAAAGGAGCCCAACTGCTCAGGACACAGGAAAGGGTTCTCTCCGTACGACCCGGAAGGCCCAGTTTTCTCGGAACATCTCAGCCGAGGTTTCTCCTCATCATTCTCGCTCACCCACCCATCGCCTGCTGGGAATTAAGAGAAGGGAGAGACACATCGGTCATTCCTTGCAAATAAAAGAACTGAATGATGAACTGATTTCTTTATAGAACGTAAGGAGAGACTGGGCTGCTGGACCAAGCCAATGACCCATCTCATCCAGCATAAATGTTCACAGATGCAGGACAGATAAAATAACTTCTCCATACGGTGCACAGTTCGTCTTTGGAACCTGGTCTCGCAGGAGAAAGTGGTGGCCACCAACTCAGATGGCTTTAGAAGAAGCCTGGTCCTGAACAGGGTAACTGTGCCCCTGAAGAACCAGTCATTTTGGACTCACAGCTGTCCATGGAGACGCAGGTCAATTCTGTGTCCAGGGCAGCTGTCTACCAGCTCCATCTGGTACACAGGCTGAGACCCTACCTGCCCACAGACTGTCTCACCAGAGTGGTGCATGCTCTGGTTATCTCCCGCTTGGACTACTGCAATGCACTCTACGTGGGGCTACCTTTGAAGGTGACCCGGAAACTGCAACTAATCCAGAATGCAGCAGCTAGACTGGTGACTGGGAGTGGCCGCCAAGACCATACAACACGAGTCCTTGAAAGACATGCATTGGCTCCCACTACATTTCTTGAGCACAATTCAAAATGTTGGTGCTCACTTTTAAAGCCTTAAACGGCCTTGGCCCAGTATACCTCAAGGAGTGACTTCATTTTTGAAAGTTTCAGCCCGCCATCTTGATTCAAAATGGCGTCCAGTGGTATCCACACATAACACCCTGTTATGTATTTTGTGCAAAATTTGGCTGTGATATCCAAATGTGTCCAGAACAGAATAAACAGGATAAACAACTTTCCAAAATATATAGTAGAAATAAAATATATTTTATTTCTCTCCACCCCCATCATTCAGCCCGGACACTGAGGTCCAACTCTGAGGGCCTTCTGGCGGTTCCCTCACTGCGAGAAGTGAAGTTACAGGGAACCAGGCAGAGGGCCTTCTTGTAGTGGCGCCCGCCCTGTGGAACGCCCTCCCATCAGATGTCAAGGAAATAACAACTACCTGACTTTTAGAAGACATCTGAAGGCAGCCCTGTTTAGGAAATTTTTAATGTTTGATGTTTTATCATGTTTTTAATATTCTGTTCAGAATCGCCCTGAGTGTCTGGGGAGGCCCAGCCAGATGGGTGGGGTATAAATAACATTATTATTATTATTATTATTATTATTATTATTATTAAATTATTATAAAATTCATAGAATAATACAGGTGAAACTCGAAAAAATTAGAATATCGTGGAAAGGTTCATTTCTTTCAGTAATTCAACTTAAAAGGTGAAACTAATATATGAGATAGACTCATGACATGCAAAGCGAGATATGTCAAGCCTTTATTTGTTATAATTGTGATGATTATGGCGTACAGCTGATGAGAACCCCAAATTAACAATTTCAACTTTGGGGTTTTCATCAGCTGTACGCCATAATCATCACAATTATAACAAGCAAAGGCTTGACATATCTCGCTTTGCATGTCATGAGTCTATCTCATATATTAAACTCCAGTAGCTAATGAAAACAATTGCTTACATAAATGGACTTTTCCACGAATATTCTAATTTTTCGAGTTTCACCTGTAAGGCTATCAATGGCTTGGAGCGGTAATGGTTGGAGGCAGTAATGGGAGAGGGCTCTTGTGCATGGGTGCCACACACGCATTTCTCATTGGGTCATCCGGTTGTGAGATTACGCTGCGCTAGAAAGGCCACTGTCATTTTCTAATCTTAAGATAAGACTGCAATAGCTGCTCTCCTTCGTGATGCCCAGAAACTGGCATTCACTAACACATACTGTCTTTATGAGTCATGGCAGAACGTATCCATTGTGGCTAACAGCCATTTTTGGGGAGATACACCTGGCAAAATATGGAGAGGGTTCTGATTGCAAGTTCCTTCCCCATTCATATCACTCGCCCTGCGCTTTTGGAAGTCAGTCGCCCTGTGATCTTCGGACGAAGGGCGGTATATAAATTTAATTAATAATAATAATAATAATAATTAGGAAACTGGGCAAAGGCCTAGGCCGTGTTTTGTTAGAGTACCCTGTTATATTTATTTATGACAGCTTTGATATGGGGTGAGGGTTTTTCACCTCAGGCAATGAAAAACTAACACCCTGCAGGGGTTCCCAAGAAGAGTAAAATACAATAAAAAACAAGAGAATGTAATAAAACAGTTAGAATGTGATCAGTAAAATAATAATAATAATAATAATAATAATAAATTTTTATTTATACCCCGCCCTTCCCAGCCAAAAACCGGGCTCAGGGCGGCTAACACTAATTAAAATCACAGCAAAAACATAAAAACAATCAATTTAAAATACAGATTAAAATACAAATTTAAAAATTCAAAATTAAAACTGCAGTCTCATTTTCAAATAGCCCACCAATAAAAGAATGAAGCATAAGTATCAAACAGAAACCAACCCAAAGGCCAGGTGGAACAGCTCCGTCTTGCAGGCCCTGCGGAAAGATGCCAAATCCCGCAGGGCCCTGGTCTCTTGTGATAGACTGTTCCACCAAGTCGGGGCCAATACTGAGAAGGCCCTGGCCCTAGTTGAGGCCAACCTAGCATCTTTGTTGCTCGAGAAATACCATTGCAAATTAAAGTCAAGGCATTTCATATTTTGGGGGGGAAATGTGGCCCTCTGCGCATCTTTAACTGGCCCTCGGAACCTTCCCCAGCCCGCACCCCCCTGCACTGGCATGAGGAATACTTACCCATTGAGCTGCCATCGCTGTCCTGCTTTGCCTCCCTGTACAGCTGCCACAGCCCCGCGTCTGATGGAGCCTGCTCTGCCTTGGGCATTTCCTGAAAAGGCTTTGAGATCTAGAACCACGAGGGAGAACAAAGAAGGTTTGCGGAAGACGCAAGGCAGACTAAAGGAAAGGTTTCTTCACACAGGGATCAGGGTTAAACCGCGGAACTCCCTGCCACAAGAACGAGGAGCGGCCACCAACTTTGCCGGCCTTAAAACAGGATTCGGCAGATTGAGAGAGATGGCCGTCGGTGGCTACCATGAGCCGCAATGGCTATGCTCTCTCCCCACTGTGGTTAGGGGCCCGCTCCCTGCTTCTGCCACCCTCCAATGTCCCGAGGGGCGGAGAGCTGCCTCACCTGCTGCTCCCACCTCTTGGGGTCCCGGGGCCTCCTCAGGAAGCCCTCTGCCAGGGCCACCGCCTGGGCGCAGGTCTCCGGCCCCCATTCCCTCACCCAGCTCTGGATCTCTGGAGGCAGGATGGTCAGGAACTGCTCCAGGATCAGCAGCTCCAGGATCTGCTCCTTGGTGTGCCGCTCGGGCTCCAGCCACTGGCGGCACAGTTCCCGCAGCCGGACGCAGACCTCGCGGGGACCCTCGGCCTCCCGGTAGCCGAACTGCCGGAAGCGCCGGCGCTGGGACTCTGCGCTGACCAGGCCCGGCCTCGAGCTCTCGGCTTTTAACTTCCCGCTGGCTCCGTCGCCCCTGTCTCTGCCTTCCGGAGGGTGCTGGGGGGCTGGCTGCGGCTCTCCCGAGAACGGCCGGGCTGCCCAGTCCCCTCGGGGCCACATCCAGGCGTCGGCGGCTCCCTCAAAGGCCTTGCTGCTCTCCTCCCATGCCGCGGGCAGCTGTGGGTTGCCCCAGCCCGGGTGCGGGGACTGAACCGCCTTCAGGAACTCCTGCCAGGGACCGTCCCAGCCCTGCGGGATCCCGTCGCCTGGCTCCTGCTTCACTTGCTGCGAGGCCGGCCATCGCAGGAGCTCCGACGCCATGCTGGCCGGAACGGTTTTCCTGGCTCTTTTGTTGACGTCCTTGTCAGGTTTGGGGCCTGCTGCGTCGTCTTCCTCCTCGCCTGTTCCCTCTCCGGGCCGAGGCCCTTGCTCAAGCGCTGGCTGGTAGTGAAGGCCTAAGGACATCGCGGCGCCACTTCCCACGGCAGCCATCTTCTCCCTCTCTCGGCCTAGAAATGTTAAGAAGGCAACAAAATCACCTCTCCAGATCAGGCCTAGCTTAGCCCGGTTCTCGGTTTCCTACCGTGGGCAGCCTGACTACCTCGGAAGGTGGCAGTCTCTTTTTAAAGCAGAGGTTGGAGGGCCATTTGTCAGGGATCCTTTAGCTGTGGTTCCTGCGTTGCTGGGGGTTTGACTAGATGACCCTTGGGGGTCCCTTTAACTCAACAATTCTATGGTAGTAATAAAAAAGAACAATAAAAAAGCCTAATGGAGCTGGACATTGGAAGCTGCTTTATATACTGAGCTACGATCGCACTGTGGCAGCAGCTCTCCTGCGTTTCACGTGAGGCCTTCCCAGCCGTACTTGGACATGCCAGGGATTTAACCTGGAACCTTCTGCATGCAAGGCGGAATCTCTAACTGTTCCTCCTTCTATGAATAATAAAACTACAGAGTTGGAGAGGACCCACAGTCATCTAGTCCATCCCCCTGCAATGAATGCAATTTCGGACACAGAGACTTTCCTGTTAGATTATCATGACTACTGGCGATCTAAAACCCTGCCCAACTTGAAAAACAGATTTAATTTAAGGAAGAGCTTTGAGTTGCTATTATTATTGTCACTGATTTATTCCTCACCTTCTGACCCACCTTCTCTCATGGTGATTTACGTATAAGGTAATTAAAAGCAGTTAAAAACAGACAAAGCTATGGTTTTCCCAGTAGTAATGTATGGAAGGGAGAGCTGGACCATAAAGAAGGCTGATCGCCAAAGAATTGATGCTTTTGAATTATGGTGCTGGAGGAGACTCTTGAGAGTCCCATGGACTGCAAGAAGATCAAACCTATCCATTCTTAAAGAAATCAGCCCTGAGTGCTCACTGGAAGGACAGATCCTGAAGTTGAGGCTCCAATACTTTGGCCACCTCATGAGAAGAGAAGACTCCCTAGGAAAAGACCCTGATGTTGGGAAAGATGGAGGGCACAAGGAGAAGGGGACGACAGAGGATGAGATGGTTGGACAGTGTTCTCGAAGCTACTAACATGAGTTTGGCCAAACTGCGAGAGGCAGTGAAGGATAGGCGTGCCTGGCGTGCTCTGGTCCATGGGGTCACGAAGAGTCGGACACGACTGAACAACTGAACAACAACAAAAACAGACAAAGATAACAAATAGGTATATAACAAGACTAAAATCCCTAGCAAAGAAGACACTTAGTAAAGACTCCTTTATCCAGCTGGGAAAACCTGTTGGAATAAAAATGTCTTCCACGGTTCCCCAAAGTGCAGATTGACAGGGATGCTATTCCACAGATCAAGGACAGCCACACTACAAGCCCTGCCAGATCTGAGCTTATGTACAGTGGGCTTCTGAGATCTTTGGAAATGGCAGTAATTTTTCCTCCAGACTGCAGTGATGTGCTGGGTACAGAAGGGATAAGGCAGTTTTCTCAAGCTGTGGTACATGGAAACCGCAAGGAAGCTACCAGCATTTATATTCTCTGGCAACACTCCTGTGCTATTAACAGCCTGACACACGGTGGGTTCAACAGGTGCAGCTCCCCATCCAGATCACTGGGCAATCAGATGTAAGAGTGACTGTGGGTCCAGTGCGGTTACGCAGAAGGGGCTGACCAGAACCAGCACAGCTTGCGGAAGGGCAGTGCTTGGCATATGACCTATGGGTCTCCATGTGCAGCACCGGCATTAAATGTTATCTTATGATGCCTCCAGTTTCCCTGCTCACTTGTGAAACAAGCTCTTTTGTGCCAAGGCTTGAAGGGACTCCCATCTGAAACCCTGGAGAGCTGCTGTCAGTCGCTGCCGTCAATACCGAGCTATTTCTTTTTATTGATTTATTAAATTTGTCAGTCGCTTTATCTTGCCCAGGGCAACCCAAAGCAACTTAATCACTGATTGAAATGGGAGTTGCGTGGACCAATGGCCTGATTCAAAAAAAAGGCAGCTTCCTCTCTTCCTCAACGTTAACCGCAGCCATCAAATATGTAAAAAAAGCAAAACATAAAAGCCAACAGGGACAGAACCCTCAAAACAAAACTTATCCAACTAAAAGGGGAAGGGAGCTAACAGCTCAGAGGCAGGACAGCTGCTCTGCATGCAGAAGGTCTCGGGTAGGGCTGGGAGAGGGTGTCCCCTGCCTGAAACCCTGGAATGCATCAAACTAAGCTCTACTCATAATAGATCCACTCAAGTGAATGAACCTAGATTAGTCAGGTCTGTTCACTTTAGTGGATCTGCCTTGAGCAAGACTAGAAATGGCACCATTGGAGAGCTGCTGCCAGTCAGTGTAGGTAAGTCTAAGGTAGACGGAGCAACTTGGTATAAGGCAGCTTCCTTTGTTCCTTTGCAACTTGTCCCCAAGGAACTAGAAAAAAAATTAAACAAACTTGTCAAAAATCCCCTCTTCTGCACAACTGCTAAAAAGACCCAGGAATCTCCCTTTCCTTGAGAAGGTACCTTCTACAGAGTCAGACCACTGGCCCATCAAGCTAAATACTGTCTACACTGACTGGCAGCAGCTCTGGAGGGTTTGGGGGCAAGGGACAACCCTACCTGGAGATGCTGGGAACTGAACCTGGCACCTCCTGCATGCAATACAGGTGCTCTACCCCTGAGCTACGGCCCTTTCGGTGAGGATCAACTAGTAACATCTCCGCGCTTCACCTGCTGGACATCTGCCTGCTGCGCTAAAAAAGAAGAAGAAGAAGAAGAAGACACAGAAACCTGATTTGGGAACCTGCGAGAGGGAAATGAGCAGCTAGAGATGGGTGCAAGGTTAGTGACAGAAACAGCCCACAAATCCTAACCTGCAAAGGCACATATGCATTTTTAACCCCCACCCCCAACCCCACTGCAGGATCCCTCCGCGCGCCCCCCACCCAGGGGACCCCCCCCCATCTCCCCGCTCCCATTTTCCAAATCTCAAGGCTTTGCTTCGCCTTCTCCTCCTCCTCCTCGCCCGCCCGTCTGCCTTTTGTCCTTCAATGCAGAAGCCCCAGCTTAAAGCTCACCCTTGGAAGGCAGCACCCCCTCCCCCACGTGGGAGGCAGGAGGCGTGGCAGGAAGGAAGCCAGGAAGAAAGAACCCTTCTCTATGCATCGCCTTCACTTCCGGCTCCCCAGTTTTCCCGCGACTTGTCTAGGCCCCCCGCAGCTCTTTGGCCATGTTAACTCTTTCAGCACCACGTCACCGCAGGCACTTGGCCTCGCCAGTCTCTCAAAGGAAGGGTAGCGCGAGTGACGTATAGCCCTTCCTTTCCCATGCATGCCCCCCCCCCAAAAAAGTTTCCATTTTTATATGGAAAATTTTGCAATCGACTTTGAACTCATCCTTCCTGAGAGAGAGACGAATAACAAACTTACCGGCCCGACTGATATGTTTTGCAAGGGATATTGATTTATTGGTTTTCGGTTTTAAATCATCACCTGCTTTTATCTACTATTTATTTCTTTTTTTAAAGTTTTATCAGCTGCTTGTGATGTGTCAGTTTGTTGCTTTGAGGTGTATAGCATTGTTTTGACAGCTCTAATGCTTCCATCCCTTTTTCTGTTTTAATTTTTTTAATTGACCTAAAAGAAACGGGCAGTTGGAAGGGACCCCCAGGGATCATCTAGCCCAACCCCCTGGCAATGCAGGAATCTCTCTTAAGATTTAGTGTCAGGAGTATAACGTATTCCTGGACACCGCAGAGTTAGACGCAGACTTTTCTGGAAGCTTCTGGCTGTTGTGTAATTGACTGGACAGCACAACGCAGGAACTCAGCAACTCACTGGATAACTATATACAGTATTTATTGAAACAACTAGTATCCATAAGTTACTATTTACAGACTTTACAAATAAAAGAAACAAAACATAAAATCTTTTCCTCTCTGTCTCTCTCTCTCTCTATACTGACCACTTTCCACATCAACACCTGACCACACACTAACCACACAGCTCTCACACAGAGCTCAGTCTTTAGGAACTCATTGACCAATCACAGGTCGTTGCTAAGGGTCTGAGAGAGAGCAGATCTGGGCTTTCTGCCAACTACTAATTGCTTGTAGATAGACAGCTGAATTTCTGCACGTAGGCAACTCTGAAATCTCTAACAATCTCAGCTAAAGCATGCAGGACAGATGGCCAGCCAACCTCCAAGGAAGGAGGAGAGTCCACCACCTCCGGAGGGAATCCTTTCCACTGCTGAACAGCTCTGACAGTAAGTTTTTCTGTGGGTCCATCTCTCTTCTGTCATGTGACAAAGACGCATGCGAGCAGGAACAGATATTGATGCCTAACTGCTGTAACTGTCCTTCTAAGATGTAACTGCCATTCTAAGTCTGTAACTGTCTGTCAGTGCTGTTTGAGTTAGTTACTTACCTCGGACTGTGGTGACTAGTTTCTCTCAGAGTGCGTGCTGGTATAGAGAAGAGCCTGTATTCTATATGTGATCTCTTTTTAAGAAGAAGTTTATTTCATTTCATTTTATTTCAAATCATATTTATTAAAGTTTCCAATGCAACAAAAATCATATGAAACATTCCGAATTACATTCCGAATTATTTCTCCAATTATCAATAAAACAAGAAAGGTTCCAAATCAACCGAATCATTATCTTAAATTTTATTTAAGGCTTCCCATGCTTCAAATTCCAGAGGTTTTTCATCTTAACTATTGTCCTTTGTTTTCGCATTCCAATACTTTCACAGCCTCTGATATGTTCCAACAGGCAAGATAAATCAAAGCAAGCAGTGTCTCTGTGTGGATTTAAGTCCGTATTTCCAATAAGAAGACGTTTATTTTAAACTTAATAAAGTTTTTTTCTTAATTATTTCAATGGAGAACTCTGCTTAAATAATTCCCGCTGCGCTTCATCTGCACAGAGGACTCCGCACGGGGTGGGGGCTTCAGATCAGCCAGGATGAAGCTCACTGGGTGAGCACTGGCTCTCTGCCTAACCTACTTGCAGGTACAGGTAGGTAGCTGTGTTGGTCTGCCATAGTCAAAACAAAATAAAAAATATTCCTTCCAGTAGCGCATTAGAGACATAGCTGTCAAGTCTCCCTTTTTTTTTGCGGGAAACTCCCTTATTCCAAGCCGTTTCCCGCTGCTATCCCTTATTGTTGATATCCCTTAAATTTCCCTTATTTCCGGGAAGGAGAGTTGGAGTCCGGGGACTCCTTGGGTCCCTGCCTTTCTCAGCCCTGCCTGCCTGCCTGCCTACCTCACAGGACTGTTGTGGGGATTAAATGAGGACTAGGACCAGGGAGCTCCTTGGAGAAAAAGGTGGAATATAAATACCTAATAACAAACAGACAGACAGATATATAAAGAAGAAGATAAAATAGACGAATGTTTCTCGGCAACAGGTGCTCAGATTAAGCATTGCTGCCCCTAACTGGAGGCAGAGCAGAGCCAACCTGGCCAGAAGCCATCAGTGGTCCTCTCCTCCTGCATGAATTGGCCTAATCCTTTTCTAAAGCCATCCAAGTTGGTGGCCATCGCTGCTCCCTGTGGCAGGGAGTTCCAGAGGTTAACCGTGTGCTGCGTGAATAAGTGCTTTCTTTTCTCTGCCCTGATTTCTCTTTCCTGGGAGCTCTTTCCTGGTGTAAATTAATTTGTAGCCTGGGGGGATTACCATGGCGTGGACTGTCCCTGAGAACCGTAGACTGTCCCCGGGACAGGTGAGGGTGCTGATCCCTTATTTTCAATTCCGAAACTTGACAGCTATGATTAGAGACCAACTAAGTTTGTTCTGGGTGTGAGCTTTCATGTGCATGCACACTTCTTCAGATACACGAAAGCTCATACCAAGAACAAACTTAGTTGGTCTCTAAGGTGCTACTGGAAGGAATTGTTTTTATTTTGTTTTGACTACCTTGCAGGGGTGTTGGGGGGGAATGAGGAGGGAAGGAACTGCGTACGCTGCGTTGAGCTCTTTTTGGGGGGGAAAGGGGCGGAAAATAAATGCAATAAATAAAACATATTGACCTAATCGCTACCAAGGGATGGATTTCGAGAACCTGTGGGTCAGAATGGGGCGGGGAGGGTCCTTCTCTGCAAAAAAGAAAGCTTGCAAAAAAAAAAAAGGGCTGCTGGGGGCAATCAACCTTGCACGGCTCCAGCCAGCAGAGGGCAGGAGGGGAAATCGGCAGATCGCCCGGGGAAAATGCACTTTGCACTTTCCCAGGAATCCTACCAAGGCTCCTCCTCTTCCTCCCTCCCTTCTTCCTTCCCTCCATTTCTCCCTCTGTCTCTTTCTCCCCCTTTCTCTCTGTCTCTTTCTCTTCTTATGTAAGATCCTAGGCTTGCAATCTGAAGTCGCCCTTGCAAATATAAATAAACCGTAAATTAGGAGACTCTTCTCCCCACCCTCGTTTTCCAATAGGGCGCGTTTTATTTGATATTTCAAGCAATGCTAGCTGATGCGTGGATGAGACAGGACTGGGGAACCGGGTGGATGCCGCTTCCAAGTTTTTAACGCCGTTGCAAACCAGCAGCCAGCTAGTGAATTGAAACCCAAGAATACTGAGTCAGACCATCGGTTCACCTCGCTCAGCGTTGCCTGCGCGAACTGGCAGCGGCTCTCCAAGGTATCTGGTATCTCCAGCTAGGGCTGGTAGAGACACTCCCTGCCCAAAATCCTGGAGAGCTGCTATCTGTTCAGTGTGGACAGTGGTCTCACTCCATAAAGCTGCCTCTATTCCCAGAGGAGTTGTATAGATCAGGGGTGGCCAACTTCTAAGAGACTGTGATCTACTCACACAGTTAAAAACTGGCAGTGATCTACCCCCTTTTGGGGGGTTCAGATCACAGTTCTTGAGTTTCTTTAGGGAGGAGGAAAGCGACAGTGAGCTTTTTCTAGGAAGGAAAGCCCTGTTTTTGGTGGTTCAGGTCATTTTAGGGGTGCAGGGCAAAGATGTTGAGTTTTTTTTAGGGGAGACAAAGTTATTTAGCTTCTTTGGGGGAGCCACTGATCTACCAGTGATCTACCACAGATGTCCAGTGATCTACTGGTAGATCACGATCTACCTGTTGGACATGCCTGGTATAGATGTTCCAACCATGCAAGGTTGACACCCACCGTGTGTGAGTGTGTGTGTGTGTTTGTGCTTTCCTTTCAGGAGCTCCAGATCCTTTCAGGAGCTCCAGATCCCAGTCAGTGAAGCACTTCCTTAGAGCAAGATTGCCCTTGTATGTTTGCAGCCGACTCCCATCACCTTTGCCACAAGTGGCTGAAGCCAGAGACACACACCAAGACTCAGATCCTGGACCTGGCCATCCTGGAGCAGTTCCTGGCTGTCCTCCCCCCGGAGATGGAGAACTGGGTGAGGGGATGCAGAAAGGAGACCAGTTCCCTGGCCAAAGGTTTCCACCTGAGCCGGGCAGAGGACATGAAGCAGGAGGAGGAACAGCAGGTGAGAGATGGCTTCATCCAGGTGCTTACAATTTAAGTCAGTGGTTTTGAATACAGCGGAACTTTGATTCTCGAACGCCTTGGTATTCAAACGACTTGGAACCCAAACACTGCAAACCTGGAAGTAAGTGTTCCCGGTTTGCGAACTTTTTTCGGAAGCTGAACGTGCTCCGATTTGAGTGTTGCCACACTTCCGTTTTGAGTGTTATGCTGCGGTCTCTGTGTTTTTGTTTATGCAGCTCTTTTTTGTGACTGTGTAGAACCCAGTTCAGCTACTGATTGATTGTGTGACTGCGGCACATGGTTTATTGCTTTCATTTTATGGATCAGTGGTCTCGTCGGATAGTAAAATTCATGTTAAATTGCTGTTTTAGGGGTTGTTTTTAAAAGTCTGGAACGGATTAATCCATTTTGCATTACTTTCTATGGGAAAGCGCGCCTTGGTTTTGGAACGCTTTGGTTTTGGAATGGACTTCTGGAACGGATTAAGTGAGGAACGGCTTAGGGAGCTGGGTATGTTTAGCCTGGAGAAGAGAAGGTTAAGGGGTGATATGATAGCCATGTTCAAATATATAAAAGGATGTCATATAGAGGAGGGAGAAAGGTTGTTTTCTGCTGCTCCAGAGAATGGATTCAAACTACAAGAAAGAAGATTCCACCTAAACATTAGGAAGAACTTCCTGACAGTGAGAGCTGTTCGGCAGTGGAATTTGCTACCAAGGAGTGTGGTGGAGTCTCCTTCTTTGGAGGTCTTTAAGCGGAGGCTTGACAGCCATCTGTCAGGAATGCTTTGATGGTGTTTCCTGCTTGGCAGGGGGTTGGACTGGATGGCCCTTGTGGTCTCTTCCAACTCTATGATTCTATGATTCTATATTATGGGAATGTGGTCAAAGCATCAGGAGAAACAGTCAGCTCTGTGCAACCTGCCATCCATGAGAAATTGTTTGGGTTCCCCCCCCCCCGTTACTTTTATTGATTTTCCAGCTTATTACAAATCTTGCCAAATTAATTCAATTTAATGTTGTTGTTCGTTGTTGTTCAGTCGTGTACGACTCTTCGTGACCCCATGGACCAGAGCACGCCAGGCACACCTATCCTTCACTGCCTCCCGCAGTTTGGCCAAACTCATGTTAGTCGCTTCGAGAACACTGTCCAACCATCTCATCCTCTGTCGTCCCCTTCTCCTTGTGCCCTCCATCTTTCCCAACATCAGGGTCTTTTCCAGGGAGTCTTCTCTTCTCATGAGGTGGCCAAAGTATTGGAGCCTCAACTTCAGGATCTGTCCTTCCAGTGAGCACTCAGGGCTGATTTCTTTAAGGATGGATAGGTTTGATCTTCTTGGATGTAGTCCATGGGACTCTCAACTTGAGTCTCCTAAACCAGCACCAAGTAATTCAAAAGAATCATAGAATCAATTCCAAAGGGCCATCCAGTCCAACCCCCTGCCAAGCAGGAAACACCATAAAGCATTCCTGACAGATGGCTCAAGCCTCCAAAACTCCAAAGGGAGACTCCCACTCCTTGGCAGCAAATTCCACTGTCGAAGCTCTTAGTCAGGAAGTTCTTCCTAATGTTTAGGTGGAATCTTCTTTCTTGTAGTTTGAATCCATGAGCAGCAGAAAACAACCTAAACATCCTTTTATATATTTGAACATGTATCATATCACCCCTTAACCTTCTCTTCTCCAGGCTAAACATACCCAGCTCCCTAAGCCGTTCCTCAAAGGCATCGTTTCCAGGCCTTTGACCATTTTGGTTGCCCTCCTCTGGACACGTTCCAGCTTGTCAGTATCCTTCTTGAACTGTGGTGCCCAGAACTGGACACAGTATTCCAGGTGAGGTCTGACCAGAGCAGAATTAGTGGTTACTATTACTTCCCTTGATCTAGATGCTATACTCCTATTGATGCAGCCCAGAATTGCATTGGCTTTTTTAGCTGCTGCATCACACTGTTGACTCATGTCAAGTTTATGGTCTACCAAGACTCCTAGATCCTTTTCACATGTACTGCTCTCAAGCCAGGTGTCACCCATCCTGTATTTGTGCCTTTCATTTTTTTTGCCCAAGTGTAGTACTTTACATTTCTCCCTGTTAAAATTCATCTTGTTTGCTTTGGCCCAGTTCTCTAATCTGTTAAGGTCATTTTGAAGTGTGATCCTGTCCTCTGGGGTATTAGCCACCCCTCCCAATTTGGTGTCATCTGCAAACTTGATCAGGATCCCTCAAGCCCATCATCCAAGTCATTGAGAAGATGTTGAATAAGACTGGGCCCAAGACAGAACCCTGTGGCACCCCACTAGTCACTTCTCTCCAGGATGAAGAGGAGCCATTAATGAGTACCCTTTGGGTTCGGTCAGTCAGCCAGTTACAAATCCACTGAATGGTAGCATTGTCTAGTCCGCATTTTACCAGCTTCTTTACGAGAATATCATGGGGCACCTTGTCAAAGGCCTTGCTGAAATCAAGATAGGCTACATCCACAGCATTCCCTTCATCTACCAGGCTTTAATTCTGTCAAAAAATGAGATCAGTTCTCTGACTTATTTTTCAGAAACTTCTTTTAGTGATCAAGCGTTCCTTTCTAGGTGCCACAGACCGTTCTTAGACTGCTCTATTCCTGGTATTGATGTCAGGCTGACTGGGCAATTGTTTGGGTCTTCTCTTTCCCCCTTTTTGAAAATAGGGACAACATTTGCCCTCCTCCAGTCTGCCGGTACTTCCCCAGTTCTCCAAACCAAAGATTACTGCCAGTGGTTCTAAATCACCTCTGTTCTTTTAATACTCTTGGAGAGTTCATCTGGCCCTGAGTGAATACCTAAACTAGCCTATTCCCTCAATTTAATACAATTCTCCAAAACTGGCTCCCACTCTCTTTAAGAGGCACGTCCATGATAAACCCTGGTTGCTGCTTATAATCTCAATTTATGTCTAGATGCCATTCCCCAATTTTTTAAGATATTATTTATCCATCAGCTGTCCCTCTATATCCCTGTATACAGCAAAATACAAACAAACAAGTGAACCTTAATAGATATATTCCATATCAGCAAGTGTGGTTTGTTTTTCCAGAGTCCGGTGTTGTTTCCCAGCTTCGTATTCCGTATGCTAATCCAGTCTTTTCCCAGTTTAGCTGGAAATTCTCTGCTTGCTTCCAAAGCCACTTCAGACATTCCTCCCCAAAGATAACAAAACCACAGCTAGTTCCAGAAGGGAGTGCCCCCTCCCTCCGTGGGGAATTGTTCCCATGAAAAAAAGTCTGTATTGTCAGCGGCAGAGCATATAATAAATAATAAAAAATAAAAAAATTATTTATACCCCGCCCTTCCCAGCCAAAAAAAAACGGGCTCAGGGCGGCTAACACCAATTAAAATCACAGCAAAAAACATAAACACAATCAATTTAAAATAACAGATTAAAATACAAATTTAAAAATTCAATATTAAAACTGCAGTCTCATTTTCAAATAACCCACCAATAAAAGAATGAAGCATAAATATCAAACAGAAACCAACCCAAAGGCCAGGTGGAACAGCTCCGTCTTGCAGGCCCTGCGGAAAGATGCCAAATCCCGCAGGGCCCTGGTCTCTTGTGATAGACTGTTCCACCAAGTCGGGGCCAATACTGAGAAGGCCCTGGCCCTAGTTGAGGCCAACCTAGCATCTTTGTTGCTCGGGACCTCCAAAAGATTATTATTTGAGGACCTTAAGGTCCTACACGGGACATACCAGGAGAGGCGGTCCCTTAGGCGGTTCCGCACTGCCCAGGGATGGCACCACTCCCGAGGGGGGCGTGGTGTGGGGTGTGCCCTCCCAGGCACAGGATAGCTGCTTGGGTGCCCAGAGCGGCACATGCGCCCTGCAGCCACAGGCGGAGCGAGTCGCCCATGGGAGTTGAGTCAGCCGCTCACAAGCGAGCAAGCCACCCATGGTAGACATTCAGTGCGCCGCTCTCCGCAACTCCTAAGCCTCCCCATAGCTGTCATGACCTTCAAACGTCACCTTCGATAGCTCTCTCCTCCAATAATTTGTGTAATCTTTTAAAGCCATCAAAGTTGGTGGCCAGCGCTGCCTCCTTGGTGGGGGTGTGTGTGACCCCTCCGGTGGGCGGAGCCAGAGGCAAAGAGTGGGTGGCGCAATGAATGTGACTCTTTGGTATAGTAAGCATCCTTCTAGCTGTGCAAGCAAGAGGCATGCTCACATTTCAGTGGTACATTCCAACTGGGGGAAAGCCCTTGAGGAGATGTGGCCTTGGAGGGGGGGGGTTCAGAGGGCCGGACAGAGAGGTCTGGAGGTCCACATTTGGCCTGAGGTGCCCCCCCCTCCGTTGCAAAGGTCTAAAATGCCCTCCGACCTTCTTTTGTCTCCCTTGCAGATGGTGAAAACAACAGAACCACAGAATTACAGAACTGGAGAATTAGAAGAGGCGTCTAGTCGGATGCCCCGCAATGCAGGAATCACAGTCCTGGTCTTGCGGCCGCCACCCCCAGACAAGAGACGCCGCTGCGTTGCAAAAATGATTGTGACGTTTTCTTCCAGACCTTCTCCTTCTCTGCGTGGAGCAGAAACTGTTTCTGGAGAGCTGCTGAATCGGGTCCAGGAAGAAGGAACAGAGAGCTGTGCAGGATCTGCCCCTTCCCTTCGGCTTCTGGTACAGTTGCCCGATGTGCAAGCTTTGAATGCCCTGCATCAGGCATAGGCAACCTTGGCCCTCCAGATGTTTTGGGACTACAACTCCCATGATCCCTAGCTAACAGGACCAGTGGTCAGGGATGATGAGAATTGTAGTTCCAAAGCATCTGGAGGGCCAAGGTTGCCTACGCCTGCTCTGCATAGTTTCTGTTTTCTTTTTGCAAGTCAGATACCGTATTTTTCGTTCCATAGGGCGCACCTCGTTTTTAGAGGAGGAAACAAGAAAAAAAAATATTTTTCTGGTTTTCCTCCTCTAAAAGCCCTTTTTTTGAGGATCAGCTAAAAGTTTTGCAGCTTTTTTTGCAAAGGGAAAAGCCCTGTTTTTTGAGGATCAGCTAAAAGTTTTGCAGCTTTTTTGCAAAGGGAAAAGCCCTGGTTTTTTTTGAGGATCAGCTAAAAGTTTTGCAGCTTTTTTTGCAAAGGGAAAAGCCCTGGTTTTTTTGAGGATCAGCTAAAAGTTTTGCAGCTTTTTTTGCAAAGGGAAAAGCCCTGGTTTTTTGAGGATCAGCTAAAAGTTTTGCAGCTTTTTTTGCAAAGGGAAAAGCCCTGGTTGTTTTTTTTGAGGATCAGCTAAAAGTTTTGCAGCTTTTTTGCAAAGGGGGAAAAGCAAAGAGGAAAAGCCCCATTTTTATGGGGTTCAACTCACATTTCTGCAGCTTCTAAAGGAAAGGGAGCCTTTTCTACAGTTTCCAGACAGATAATCTAATCAGCCAGTCACATGTCGCTGGGGAAACAAACAACCTCCCTCTGCAGCACATTCAACAATGGAGCAAGAGAGGGCTCTTGTGCTCAGGTCCTGCATCCCTTTGGGGCTTCTGGGCTCTTCAGAGATCCTTTGGATTCCGCAGGGGAACCTGCAGTCAGCTCACCTTAACTACCTCTTTGGATTGCTAAATTATCCGTGAGATAAAGCTCTTCCCTTTTTTGTGCTTTCAGGGCCCGGTGACCTTTGAGGATGTGGCCGTGCATTTCACAGAGGAGGAGTGGGCCCTTCTGGATCCGGGCCAGAGGGCCTTGCACAGAGAAGTCATGGAGGAGAATTACAGGAATCTGGCCTCTCTGGGTTAGTCTCCTCCTCCTCCTAGCGACTCCACTTGTAATTAAACCCATTATGGTGGTGTCATCAACAAACTTAATAATTGCAGTAGATGGGTCAGATGAAATGCAATCATAGAATCATAAAGTTGGAAGAGACCACAAGGGCCATCCAGTCCAACCCCCTGCCAAGCAGGAAACACCATCAAAGCATTCCTGACAGATGGCTGTCAAGCCTCCGCTTAAAGACCTCCAAAGAAGGAGACTCCACCACACTCCTTGGCAGCAAATTCCACTGTCCGAACAGCTCTT
This sequence comes from Lacerta viridis, assembly GCA_900245905.1. Taxonomy (NCBI): domain Eukaryota; kingdom Metazoa; phylum Chordata; class Lepidosauria; order Squamata; family Lacertidae; genus Lacerta; species Lacerta viridis. The sequence goes on along the minus strand of OFHU01003029.1, from coordinate 42,686 downwards.
ACTGTCAGGAAGTTCTTCCTAATGTTTAGGTGGAATCTTCTTTCTTGTAGTTTGAATCCATTGCCCCGTGTCCGCTTCTCTGGAGCAGCAGAAAACAACCTTTCTCCCTCCTCCATATGACATCCTTTTATATATTTGAACATGGCTATCATATCACCCCTCAACCTTCTCTTCTCAAATCATATGTATACAACAAATACAGGTATGGGCTTAGCATGCATCCCTGTGGAGTGCCAGTGCTGAGCTTCAGGGAGGTAGATGTAACAGACCCAATCCTCACTGTCTGTGACCGGTCTCTCAGAAAGTCTTGAATCCAATCACAGATGTTAGAAGAAAGGTCCAGGTCCCTTAACTTTCCAACGAGAATATCTGGAAGGATGGTATTGAAAACCTGATGCATACCAAGGGCTGGATACAACTAAATAGTTCTGCTAGTGGGATGTAAAATGAACCCCACAAGTGCCGTGGGTCTATTTTTCTCCTCTCTTCTGCTTGTGTGCCCCTCCAAATCAGTTCTGACAAGTTGGGAGAACATCAGGCACAACACAAGGGGATTAGGAGAGGGGAGATTTTGTCGCCTGGCAAGTGTGGTGTCAAATTTCCTCTGGGCTTCCAGAGCTCTATAATACAGAACCTTCAATTTTGAGGGTCTGATCTACACAGCAAATTTATCTGACCTACCAAGACGCCACTGATTTTGGCAGCACATGCAAAGAGATGAAGGATGGGTGCAGCCCAGAGCTCTGATGAGGATGAAAACCTACTCCTTCCTGCTTCTCAGACTGATCTGAGAACTCCCAGCCCAGCTGATATGCACAGTTCAGGTGTGAGGTGGGGGCTGTGTGCTTGTGTGTGTACATGCAAGGGTGCATGTGTGAGAGAGACAATGTGGAGTGGCCATGCTCACCTTTGGCCACACTTACCTTCAGCATGCGGCCCCCAGGAGCATTGATCAAGGGTGAACGTGGCCCTCAGTCTTAGTGCCCATCAACAGTGGCTGCCCCCTGACTATCCTTCCTCTTTTGTTTTTCACACAGACGTTAGTTGGGATGGTTCTCAAACTTTGGTGTCCGTTCCTCCCTGATCAGGTCTCCCTTTGTATTCCTGCAGGTGATGGGAGGGAGAGCAGTGAAGAGAATGAACAGCAGAGACTTAAAACTGAAGCAGAAGAGAATTTTAGGAACGACACTGTTGTTCCAGGCGGTGCTGGCTTCAATGAAACTCCGATGCTGGAAAAACATCATACAGGCAAGAAACAGGAAAACGTCTCTCCTTGTGTGAGAAACCCAGCTACAATATTGAATCCTAGCACCCTTCGAAGAAAACATGACAGGGATAAACTGTTTCAATGTTCAGAGTGTGGAAAGAGCTTCGTGTACAAGTCACTTCTGCATCTACATGAAAAAACCCACACAGAAGGGAAACAGTATAAATGTTCAGAGAACAGAAAGAGTGTCCGTCTGAACTCCAAGGTTCCCGCTCATCCACGAATCCACACTGGGGGGGAACCGTATAAGTGCTCAGTGTGTGGAAATAACTTCGCTGATAGCAGGAAACTGTCTAAACATGAAAGAATCCACACAGAAGGGAAACCGTATAAATGTTCAGAGTGCGGAAAGTGTTTCCGACAGACCTACAACCTTTTTAATCATCAGAGAATCCACACTGGAGAAAAACCATACAGTTGCTCAGAGTGTGGAAAGGGCTTCACAGACCGTAGTGGCCTTACTCGTCATCAGAGAACCCACACAGGAGAGAAGCCACATAAATGTTCCAATTGCGGAAAGAGCTTCAGCCGCTACAGTCACCTTCTCAGTCATCAAAGAATCCACACCGGGGAGAAACCGTATAAATGCTTAGAGTGTGGAAAGGGCTTTACTCAGAGCTCTGCGCTTCTTTCCCACCAAAAAGTCCATACAGGAGAGAGACCGTTTAAATGTTCTGAGTGCGAAAAGTGTTTCCGCCTGAGCTCCAAACTTCTTGATCATCAGAAAATCCACACTGGAGAAAAACTATATAAGTGCTCTGTGTGTAAAAGCAGCTTTGCGTACAAGAGACACCTTTCCTTACACGCAAGAATTCACACAGGATAAACCATATAAATGCTTAGGGTGTGGGAAGAGCTTCACTCAGAGCTGTGTGCTGTTAAATAAAGAATCCATTCAGGAGGGAAACTATGAATGCTCAGTGTGTGGAAAAAGCTTAAGAGATCATAGTAGCCATTCTCGTCATCAGAGAAGCCAAATAGAAGCCACATAAATGTTCCAGTTGTGGAAAGTGCTTCAGCCGGAATAGTAGCCTTAATTATCGGGCACTCCATACATGTGAGTTTGGGATGAGCTTCAGTTGTAGCCAAACCCTTTGCTTTACACACAGGGGAGAAAGCATTTTCATGTTCAGTGTGTGGAAAGTACCTCTCTGACCATGAGTTACTAACTATCAAAGGGCCCATACAGGTGAGAAGCTGTATAAATGTTAAGAGTGTGGAAAGAGCTCAGCCAAAGCAATAGACTCATTAACCACAAAATAATCCATTTTGCAGAGAGAGAATATAATTGTTTGGGATGTGGAAAGGGCTTCAGCTGAAGGGTACGTCTTAGTATGGAATGCGGATGGCACTGTGATCTAAACCACTGAGCCACTTGAGCTTGCAGATCATAAGATTGGCGGTTCGAATCCTCGCAATGGGGGTGAGCTGTTGCTCTGTCCTAGCTCCTGCCAACCTAGCAGTTTGAAAGCATACCAGTGTGAGTAAATAAATAGGTACCACTGCGGTGGGAAGGTAAATGGTGTTTCCGGGTGCTCTGGCAATCGTCACGGTGTTGTGTTGTGCCAGAAATGGTTTAGTCTTGCTGGCCTCATGACGCAGAAAAGCTGTCTGCAAACAAACGCCGGCTCCCTTGGCCTGAAAGCAGAGATGAGCGCTGCACCCCCATAGTTGAATTCGACTGGACTTAACCATCCAGGGGTCCTTTAGTGTACATCAGAAACCCCATACAGGAGCGAAATCATATAAAGGTCCACTGAATGAAAAGAGCTTCAGCCATGTTGATTGCTTTAGTTTCCATCAGTGAGTCCACACTGGAAGAGAACCATACACAGTGGTACCTTGATTCTTGAATGGCTTGTGTCCCAAACAAATCGGCTTCTGAACGCTGCAATCCTGGAAGTAAGTGTTGTGGTTTGAGAATGTTTTTTGGAAGCCGAACGTCCAAAATGGCTTCCACGGCTTCCGATTGAGTACAGGTAGCTCCTGCAGCCAATCGGAAGCCGTGCCTTGGTTTTTGAACAGTTTCGGGAGTTGAATGGACTCCCAGAACGGATTAAGTTCGACAACCAAGTACCACTGTAGTTGCCATGGGAAGAGTTTTCAGGTGAGCAGAGTGGTTGCATATCACCACCAAATCCACACAAGGGAATAAGTCATTTAAATCCTCAGTCAGATGTGGTATCTGTCACAAGGAACAAACTTACACAGGAAAGACCATAGTTTCTTTTGCACATAATGCCAAAACATGGTTAACAGAAGAAGAGCTTGCTGGGTCAGGAAAATGGGTACTCTCCATTCCTGTGGTTTCCTGCAAGTGGGGACAGAACATTGCTCAGAGCACAGCCTCCATCCTCCTCCATTGATATACTTACCCTCCTTTAATTTCTCTAAACCTCTCTTAAAGGCATCCAAGTTGGTGGCCGTCGCTGTTTCCTGCTGGAGTGAATTCCACTGTTTTATCTATGTAAAATAAGTACTTTTCCTTTACCTGTCCTGAATTTTCCAGCTTCATTTGATATCCACAAGTTCTAGTGTTGTGAGAGAGGGATAAAAAAACTTTCCTCTATCTACTTTCTTCCTGCCATGCATAGTTTTGAAAACGTCTGTCATGTCATCTCTTGCTTGCCTTTTCTCTATAAATGATGTTTTATTAAACCTTGGCTTAGTGATATCTGTGAAACTAACCCAGCAGTTTAACTATGGTCTGTTAAATATTATTAAAAGTCACTTGTTCGCTCACCCAGACCTTCAACTATATTATGAGCCTGCTTGTTTGGTATGGATCAGGGACTGGATAAAACTGGGAAAGGAAGAAGCCTTAGATTTGGAAGGTCATGACAACAGATATGGATGGCTCGCACATCTTTGGTATGGGAGAGGAAAGGGATATAAAGGATTCTATAATCATATAATTAGGAGATCATTAATGAGAGTGTGGGAAAGATATATAGTTTTAATAGAGTAAAAAACACCTTGGTGGCTATCACCAGTTGAGGCTTCACTACCCAAACTGCTTGGCAAAAGGGAAAAGTGGCCTGCATACAGAAACTTACTGAGACATCAAGAAGGCAAATGGAAATTAAAAGATTATGAGGAAATAAAAGAGTATGTTCAGAGTTGGTTACATTACAGACAACTAAATGAGATGTACAAGGAAGATAACAGAAAAGGGTTCAGTTATACAATTTCTAGATTTCAAAAAGGTAGAAGAAGATGTGAAGTTACTGAAGAAAGCTTACAGTATTCTGTTAGAATGGGAAACAAAAGATGAAGAGGTTAAATCGGTAATGATTAAATGGGCACAGGATTTAGGACATAATATACAATTTGAGGACTGGAAAAAGCTATGGAAAGTGGATTTGAAATTCACAGATTGTTCTTTGCTGAAGGAAAACTATATGAAAATGATGTATATATAGATGGTACATTACACCAGTTAAAATGGCAAAAATGTATAATGGGTCAAATATATATTGGAAATGTAAAGAAAAAGAAGGGACCTTTTATCATATGTAATGGGAATGTAGAGAAGGCAAAAGATATTGGGAAATGATATACAATGAATTTAAAAAAAGGTTTGAAATGACATTTGTTAAAAAGCCGGAAGCATTTCTATTAGGAATTTTAGGTCAAGATCTGCCAAAAAAAAAAAAAAGAATTTGTTTATGTATGTTCCAACGAAGGAACAATGGCAAGAAAAGCTGATGAACTATGCGGAAATGCAAAGCTAATATATAAAATACGAGAGGACAACCGGGACTTTAAGGAAGAATGGGAACTTTTTACAAACTATCTGAAAAAGCAACAAAGAGACTTAAACTCATTGGCAGAGTTTGAATAAACATACACAAACTTTTTATTAGTAGAATATGAATAATCAGGGAAATGATATGTACAACTTTTATAACATGCAGAAATAACATGAATAAGTAAATCAGAAAAGGAGCTGAGGGAAGTCCGAGGGGGGGGGTGGGAGGGAGGGGAGGGGGAAGGGGTAAAATGTAATTGGTTGTAATACTGACAAAATGTACGGAGTTAAATTTTTCTTAATAAAAAAATATTTTTTTTAAAGAAGAAGTCACTTGTTAACAAAAGTTTGTAATCCTCATTTGACATTAGCCAGGGTTTTGTGTTGTATGTGAATGCAGGAATTTACTGCTAAAAGCTACAGAGCCATGAATGAAGAGGGGCCAACAATGGAAATGGCTCTCAAGGTTTGGCTGCTCTGATGTTAAGTGACCATCTGCCCAGTGCCTCGGCTTCAGCTATGTCTTATTAACTATGGTTCACCTTGACAGTAATAAACCACAGCTTAGCATTATGTGAGAGCCAAGCCAGTGAATCCTAGGAATGTTGGCAGCATGGAATGATCGTGTCAAAAAATTCACACCGAGGCAACATCCCACAGTATAAATAACTAAGACCAGAATAAACCAAGAACAAACTTAGATGGTCTCTTAAGGTGCTACTGGAAGGAATTTTTTTTATTTATTTTTATTTTTTTACTATGGCAGACCAACACGGCTTGTTGTTGTTGTTCAGTCGTTCAGTCGTGTCCGACTCTTCGTGACCCCATGGACCAGAGCACGCCAGGCACGCCTATCCTTCACTGCCTCTCGCAGTTTGGCCAAACTCATGCCAGTCGCTTCGAGAACACTGTCCAACCATCTCATCCTCTGTCGTCCCCTTCTCCTTGTGCCCTCCATCTTTCCCAACATCAGGGTCTTTTCTAGGGAGTCTTCTCTTCTCATGAGGTGGCCAAAGTACTGGAGCCTCAACTTCAGGATCTGTCCTTCCAGTGAGCACTCAGGGCTGATTTCTTTAAGAATGGATAGATTTGATCTTCTTGCAGTCCATGGGACTCTTAAGAGTCTCCTCCAGCACCATAAACACGGCTACCTACCTGTAACTAAGCAATTGAACACTAGATTCAAAGGCAGAAGTGACTCCAGGGGGAAATTTTCAGATCTTCAGTAATCAAACTGAAAAATTAATGGTTTTTTTTGGCATTTTCGTAAAAAAAAGCTAACCTTCAGGTTTGTTTGTTTGTTTAAAAAATGTTCCATAATATTTGGGTCTTGCTGGAAAAAACTCAGCAACTTTTATTTTTTGAAATACGCCAATCCTAATACTAGGAAGAAGCAGAGGGAACTTCAGGGTGGTGGACCATTGTCAGCCTGTGGCAGAAAGACATGCCAATTGTAAGGGGATACGGTTGAAATCGACATCTCCCACATGCTCCTACTGAAATATATTTTAAAAACCAGGTATTCACGAAGAAAGGGGCATAGATAGCAAACGGGTTCAGAAGTGGCAGCAGCATAATTAAAGTTTGAGAGAGAGACAGAATAGCTCATCTCTTATTACATATTGACAGTGACTTCCTCCAAGGAAATGTTTCGGCAGTGCCGGATTAAACCATGTGGAGGCCAGCCATGAAGTAACTCCTCAGGAGATGGGCCACAGCTGAGTACTGTATGCACAAAGTCAGATCTGTTCAGATCACCACACATTTTGGCCAGCCTTCCCTGCAGGGTTGTTGTGCATGATGGAAGAGCCATGCATGGTGCCTGGCGGTCCCTGGTGGGGTTTAAATGCAATCCATTAAGATGAATGGTCCAAACTAAACCCAAGCTCCCCGTCCCCGGGCAGCATAATCCGCAGCCTCCCTACTGCCCAGAGATTGCGATTTTTTCCACTGATGATTAGTTAAATTATTCTATATGATCGATGCTGCATTTGGGATGTTCCATTATGTTCTATCTTGTCGTTGTTATTTAATGCTTGTAAGCAGCTTTGGGATTCGTTTGAATGGAAACTGGCACAGAAATATTTATAATGCAATCAAATGAATGAAATCGACGCCAAGGGAGCTTTGAATGGAAGGCGGAGAGAAGCAAGAGCCGAACTATCCGCAAAGGGCGAATTCTCCCTGAAGAGAGAGAGAGCGCGGCGCCACCTGCAGGCTGGGAGCCGCCACGACAAGCAAGAAGGTAATAATAGTAGCAACATCCCGCCCTTCTTTCCCCTCCCCTTCCAATCAGCGCGGAGCAGATGGACGTTCTAAGTCCTCCCTTCGCGGTGGCTGCTGGGAGTCGTAGTTTCATCCCGCCACCAGGACGGGGAGATTCCGCGGCAGCCGCGCTCGGCGGCACTAGCCTTCCCGTCATGCCTTGGAGAGAGAGAGAGAGAGAGAGAGAGAGGCGCGGAGGGCGGCGGCGGAGGAGAAGGAAGACTGCCGAGCGGCGCTTGAGGTGGGCGCAGCGGACGGGGGCGGGTGGCGGCGTCTGAGGTTTCTGGAGGCCGCAAAGGGGGCCTCTGGGGCCACTCCGCCTTCATAGGGCTGATAATGGGGGTGTTGGAAGGAAGGAAAACCCCGTCGCTGAATCGGACCAGTGGTCCAACTAGCTCAGTATTGCCTGCACGGGCTGGCAGCAGCTCCCCCTGATGGCGCGCCCAGGGCTCTTCCCAGCCCAACTGGGGATGGAGCCTGGGACCTTCTGCATGCCAAGCAGGTGTTCTTCCCGGGAGCCTTCCCTCCCCCGAAGTATAGGAATCTGCCTCCACTGAATCTTGCAAAGGAGGCGACTGGAATCGCACAAGGATTGGGGTATGGAGGTTTCCACAAAGCTCCCTGCGCCCCAGTCCATTGTTCAGAGCAACAGTGTTGCCCACACAGACTGGCAGCGACCTTCTGCATGCAAAGCATCCACGCCCTTCCCCAAGATGCCCATCGTTTGCTGCCCTCATGATCACTCTGCCTTGGCCTAAAAGCCCTGATGGCACCAATAGGGCTGGTTGGAATCAAATTTTCATTCTCTTCCCAGGCTCTGGCTGCCTCCCTCCCTTTTGTTCTCTGCCATCCCTGGCTGGATTTCTTCTCTCCCCTAGAGGCCCTTCCCAACCCCTTCCCCTGCCTTGGGATTCCCTTCCACCTGCCTCCCTGTTTCTGGGAGACCCCTGCACCCAAAGGCCCTTTGCGCTCATCACAGCTCCCTTTGGAGCCGAATCCGGCAAGAGTGGGGCATTTTAGGGATGGTGGCTTTTCTTACATTTCTTCCTTCCAGCTCAGTGGCAGACTCCTTTCCCCGGCTGTAACCACCTGTGTTGCACTACCTGTTCAGTCCTGGTGTCTCCAGGTAGGGCTTGGAAAAGGCTGAAACCCCAGAGAGCTGCTGCCGGTTTGTGTAGGAAATAGCGAGCTGAATGGGCCAATTCCTGTGTTCCTGGCCATGCAGAGTTTCACCATGGCACTCTCTGCTAAGCTGGGAGTTCCCTGAGGCCTCTCCCTTTTGGATTGGGACGCCAGTTGTAGGTTTGTGTTGGGATGCAGATGTAGGATTGAGATCTGGGTCTGGGGAATTAGCCATCGTGGGAGTGGGATAGAGGAAAGTCCCTCTGTGTGTGTGTGTGCAGATGGGGTGAGGCCCTTAGAAAGAGGGGGAAACCCCAGGGTCATTCCACAGGGTCAAATCAATGCAAAAAACAAGGGTTTCACCACCCACCGCCTCGGATTTTGATGAAACTTTGTGTACACCCTTCCCTTATGGTTGAAATAAACCCCCTTAATTTTTTTCCCTGTACAGTCATACCTCATGTTGCATATGCTCCATGTTGCGTACGTTTGGGATATGCACTCCTGCACCCCGGAAGTGTTTTCTGGAGCACGCGGGACCGCTGGATGTGCAGAACGCTTCTGCGCACTTCATGCATGGACAGAAGCACTCAAATCGTGTGACTTCCGGTTTTTCAGGGTTTTTTTTACGTGCGTTCGAGTTACGCACGCACGCGTTACACACGTTGACCCAGAACGGATCGCGTGCGTAACCCGGGGTTCCACTGTATCTCAGAAGGTTTTAATTTTATAGCACTTTAAGGTTTCGTGAAATCTGTGTTTCTGTCCCTCTTGAGATCCTCGGCCTTGTGTGTATTTTATTTTTTTTCTCCATAACCAATGATCAGATCTCTTTGAAATTTTACACAGAGCTCAATAACATGATGAGGATTTCAGGAAAAAAATATACCAGCACTCAAAAGATTTTATAAATATAATATACCTGGTCACCGTTTTCAATCTTTTTCCACTGCCTACCTTATTTTGTCTATTTTTCTTAAATAATCCAACTTTACCTTAGTTTATAGTACATTACAAACGTTACTCAAATCCTGCCGAAGTTTTTAGTTGTTTACAGTGTTCTCTTAAGTACATTGTGAATTTCCCCCATTCCTTCTTAAATTTCTTCTCTTCCTGGTTTCTGATTTTCCCAGTCAATTTGGCCTTTTCGGCGTAGTCCATCGTCTACATCAGCCATTTGTCTCTGGTCAGGAGTTTCATCTTCTTTTCATCTCTGGGCCAGTAGAATCTGTGCTGCTGTCGTCGCATACATGAATAATCGTCTCTGATGCTTTCCTAGCAGATTACCAAACATTCAAAAAGGAGAGATATAGTAGTCATGGGAGACTTCAGGTACTCCAACATCAGTCCAGGAATCTGTGCTATCCTGCAGGGAGGGGTGAAACACAATTCCACCTGCAAAAGTTTCGAGCTAGTCATAGCCATACTGCTTCATTCCCAATCAGTGCCGCTCTCATACCTTCCTGCTGTAATCCTATAATTTTTCATACCACAAACGTATTGGTTTATTTGTTTCTTTTGTCCCTCTTTTGTTGCTCTAATAACGTGGGGATTTGGGGAAGCATCACAGAACGAATAAGATATTATGATTCCACAGGGGAACTTGAAGTCACTTCACCTTAACTGCCTCTTTGGATTGCTAAAATACCTGTGAGATAAATCTCTTCCCTTTTTTCTGTTTTCAGGGTTTGGTGATCTTTGAGGAGGTGGCTGTGTGTTTCACAGAGGAGGAGGAGGAGCCCTCCTGGATCCAGGCCAGAGGGCCTTGCACAGGGACATCATGGAGGAGAGTTGCAGGAATCTGGCCCTTCTGGGTAAGTCTCCTTCTTCTCTTGGCCCAAAGTTACTCACACACCCAGGACAGCACCATAGGATCACAACACAGGGTCTCAGTTGGAGTTGTTCCTGCTGCTTTTGAGCCAGTGTGGTGTAGTGGTTACGAGCAGTAGACTCGTAATCTGGTGAACTGGGTTCGCGTCTCCCCTCCTCCACATGCAGCTGCTGGGTGACCTTGGGCTAGTCACACTTCTCTGAAGTCTCTCAGCCCCACTCACCTCACAGAGTGTTTGTTGTGGGGGAGGAAGGGAAAGGAGAATGTTAGCCACTTTGAGACTCCTTCGGGTAGTGAAAAGCGGGATATCAAATCCAAACTCTTCTTCTCTGTTGACTGCAGGTGCTATGGATGAACCATGTGGCCTGATGCATAATGAGGGCTGGATACAATTAAATAGTTGAGATGCTAGGGTGTAAAACAAATCCCACGAGTGCAATGTGCCCATTTCCATCCTCTCTTCCGCTTGTGTCCCCCTCTAAATCAGTTCTGGCAGATGGGGAGAACCCCAGGAATGGTGTGAGGGAACTAGGAAATGGGAGGTTGTTTTATGTGACAAGTCTTGTGCAATGTCAAATTCACTCTGAGCTTCCAGAGCTCTATAATATACAGTGAACAACCTTGAGTTTTGAGGGTCTGGTCTGCCCTCCCCACTGTCCACGGAGCAAATTTCTCTGACCTCCCAATACCCCACTGATTTTACCAGCAGAGACAAAGATACTGGAGTGGACCCAGCACTGGGATAGGTGCAGCCCAGTGCTCTGAGGAGGAAAACCGACTCTTCCCTGGTTCTCAGATTGATTATTTGATATACACAGTTCAACTGTGAGATGAGGGCTGTGTGTGTGTGTGTGTGTGTGTGTGTGTGTGTGTGTGTACAAGCAAAGGTGTATGTGTGAGACAATATGGACTGGCCATATCCACCTTTGGCTACACTTACTGTCGTCATGCGCCCCCCAGAAACATTGGTCAAGGGGGAATGTGCCCATCAACCTTCCCTGCTCTTTACATACGCCACATAAGCAGCTAGTTTTTGCCCATCAACAGTGGCTGCCTCCTGACTATCCTTCCTCTTCTCTGTTTTGTTGTTGTTGTTGTTCAGTCGTTCAGTCTGCCGACCCTTCGTGACCCATGGACCAGAGCACGCCAGGCTTAATTGGAATTGTTCTGTAATTTGGGTATCCGTTCCTCCCTGATCAGGTTCCTCTTTGTGTTCCTGCAGGTGATCAGAAGGAGAGCAGTCAAGAGAATGAACCCCAGAGAATTAAAACTGAAGCAGAAGAGAATGTGAGGAAGGATGTTGTTGTTCCAGATGGTCCTAGCTTCAATGAAATTTCAATGCTGGAAGGACCTTACACAGGCAAGAAAGAGGAAAGTATCTCCCTTTGTGCAAAAAACCCAACTAGAATATCAAGCCTTAGCACCATTGGAAGAAAACATGATGGGGATAAACGGTTTCAGTGTTCAGAGTGTGGAAGAAGTTTTAACTACAAATCACATCTTCTTGTACATGAAAGAATCCACACAGAAGATAAACCGTATAAATGTTCAGAGTGCGGAAAGAGTTTTTGTCTGAGCTACAACCTTCTCACTCATCAAAGAATCCACACTGGAGAAAAACCATATAAGTGCTCAGTGTGTGGAAAGAGTTTCACTCAGAGCAGTACGCTTTTTAATCACCAAAGAATCCACACAGGAGAGAATACACATACATGTCCCAGTTGTGGAAAGTGCTTCAGCCAGAAAATTGACCTTAGTAATCAAAGATTCCACACAGGGGAGAAAATGTATAAATGCTTAGAGTGTGGAAAGAGCTTCACTCAGAGCTCTTCACTCAGAGGAGAGAAACGGTATAAATGTTCAGAGTGCGGAAAGTGTTTCCGTCTGAGCTCCAACCTTCTTACCCATCAAAGAATCCACACTGGAGAAAAACCATATAAGTGCTCAGTGTGTGGAAAGAGCTTCACTGACCGTAGTAGCTTTTCTCGTCATCAGAGAATCCACACAGGAGAGAAGCCACATAAATGTTCCAATTGTGGGAAGTGCTTTAGCCAGAACAGTCGCCTTCTTAGTCATCAAAGAATCCACACGGGAGAGAAACCATATAAATGCTTAGAGTGTGGAAAGAGCTTCACTCAGAGCAGTACGCTTTTTAATCACCAAAGAATCCACACAAAGAGGCCACATAAATGTTCCAGTTGTGGAAAGTGCTTCAGCCAGCAAAGTAACCTTCTTAGTCATCAAAGAATCCACACAGGAGAGAAACCGTATAAATGCCCAGAGTGCGGAAAGAGCTTCACTCATAGCAAAAGTCTTCGTAGTCATCAGAGACTTCATGCAGGTGAGAAACCATTTAAATGTGCCGAGTGTGGGAAAAGCTTCAGTCATGGCAGCAACCTTACTTATCATGAAAGAACCCACACAGGTGAAAGACCTTATAAGTGCTCAGAGTGTGGAAATAACTTCACTGACCGTGCTGGCCTTTCTCGTCATCAGAGAATCCACACAGGAGAGAAGCCACATAAATGTTCTATTTGTGGAAAGTGTTTCATCCATAACAGTATCCTTCTTAGTCATCAAAGAATCCACACGGGGGAGAAACCATATAAATGCTTAGAGTGTGGGAAGAGCTTCACTCAGAGCAGTACGCTTTTTAATCACCAAAGAATCCACACAGGGGAGAAGCCGTATAAATGCTTAGTGTGTGAGAAGAGCTTTGCTCAGAGTAATGGCCTTCGTTATCATCAGAGGCTCCATACAGGTGGGTGTGAGGAAAGCTTTACACACAGGGGAGAAGATTGTTTGAACAACTGTTAAATGATATGGGTCTACCTGTGTTGGAGCCAGTCACAATATTTGAGGACAACCAGACCTGTATTCATATGGCTGAGTCCAAGAAGGTCCAACAGAGATCTATTCCCCCCCCCCAATTTTTTTAAATTAATTTAACATAACCCAAACAAAACACTACAAAACACTACATAGAATAAAAATCAGTATAACAAAATACAAACAAAAACACTTATTTAAACCTATCTATCCTTTATAACATTGTAAATTGACTTCCTCACATCCTCTCCGTCTGCTTTCCTTGTAAATCATCTTTAGTAATTTCTTTACCTTTTTCTATTCTCATATTTATACTCTAATCATCTTATCTTATTTAATAACCTTAACATTGCTTCATCTATTGCTACATCTTATCTAACTTCTATATCTGCAGCCTAACTGTTTCTTCCTGCTTGTTTTAAATACTAATTTTAGCATACTTCTTCAAATATACTTTAAATTTAGTCCAATCTTTCTCCACCGCGTCGTCCCTCTGGTCTCGGAGTTTCCCGGTCAGTTCAGCAAGCTCCATATAGTCCATCATTTTCATCTGCCATTCTTCAATCGTTGGTAGATCCTCTGTCTTCCAGTTTTTAGCTAATAAAATTCTTGCTGCTGTTGTGGCATACATAAAGACTGTTCTGTCCTCTCTTGGGATTTCACAGTTTAAAATACCTAGTAGAAAGGCTTCTGGTTTTTTACTAAATGTAATTTTCAACATCTTTTTCAACTCATTCTATATCTTCTCCCAGAAGCCTTCTACTTTCAGGCACGTCCACCACATATGAAAAAATGTCCCTTCTACTTGTTTACATTTCCAGCATTTGTTACATTGTCCATGATACATTTTTGCCAACTTAACCGGGGTTAAATACCACCTATACATCATTTTCATAACATTTTCTCTTAGGCTATTACATGCTGAAAATTTTATACCTGTCTTCCATAGTCTTTCCCAATCTTCTAACATGATGTTATGCCCTATATCCTTTGCCCAATTGATCATTACAGATTTTACCATCTCATCTTTTGTATGCCACTCCAGCAATATATTGTACATTCTGGACAGGTTTTTAACCTTTGGTTCTATCAGTTCCGTTTCCAACTTGGATTTCTCTGACTGAAAGCCATACAGTCCAACAGAGATCTAAACACGTGGAACTCATATATCATTATGTAAGCGACCATGTGGAACAGAAACTAATTGAATTACAATTCTGCCCCGCAGGAAAAAATTCTGACAGATATACTGATAAAGCCTCTTGCAGCACGTAAATGTGAATAATTGGTGAAACTGCTAGGTTTTCTGCCATCAAATGAAGCCAATATCATGAACAAAATTAAAGAAGGGGTGTTTCAGTAACTTGGTATGTTGTTGTTGTTGTTCAGTCGTTCAGTTGTGTCCGACTCTTCGTGACCCCATGGACCAGAGCACGCCAGGCACCCCTATCCTCCACTCTGCCATCAAATGAAGCCAATATCATCTTTCCCAACATCAGAACAAAATTAAAGAAGGGGTGTTTCAGTATGGGACTTGCTCCTCCATGAGAAAGGGTTAATTTCCTTTATGAGCGTAAATCACCCCTGGGTGAGCTAAACAAGGAGCAAGGTAAGCCAAGCCAGTTGCTATGGTAATGGCCCAGTGCCCCTATATCTCTGATTAATGCATGTCAGCTCAGCAGTAGAGTCTATTAGTTGTCCAGTGTTATGTCCTGAATAGGTGAGTTTACTTAGAATAATGGAAATGCCTTGTACTCTTATGTATCTATATATATCTGTATCTGCAGAAGCCTACAAGCTGTGTATATCTATGTCTGGAACTGTTTTCCTGAGCCTCATCTTCTGCAACAGTAAACTATTTGGATCTTGAGCTGCTTCTGTGTGGCGACTGCATTATTATCTCAATATACCATATATACTTGAGTATAAGCCTAGTTTTTCAGCACACTTTTTGTGCTTTAAAAGCTGCCCTCGGCTTATACTCAAGTCAACCATTCCTTAAGAAGTGTACAAGAACGGTGGTTCTTTACTCTCCCCAGGCAGCTTGTTCCATTCCTGAACTGCTCACATAAATGCAAACTTTAGACCCCAGAAGGCAGAAAGCCTATCAGTTAAGGAAGTATTAAAACCCCACAGGTGCTCACTTTCCCTGGCTCCTGCTTAAACAGGACAGGATCCCAGCCTTCTCTGTATAACACAAGGGAACATTGCGCTGTGGGTTAAACCACAGAGCCCTAGGGCTTGCTGATCAGAAGAATGGCGGTTCGAAACCCTGCGACGGGGTGAGCTCCACAGCAGCAAAGGAGGAAGAGGAAGGAGCAGCCCAAAGGGCTGCTTTGGGCTGCTCGTTCCTCCTCTACCACAGTGGCAAAGGTGAACCGGCTTATACTTGAGTCAATAAGCTTTCCCACATTTTTGTAGGGAAATTAGGTGCCTCGGCTTATATTTGGGTCGACTTATACTCGAGTATATACGGTATGTTTCCCATTTCGGGCTGCAACAGTGGATCAAGGTTCAGATACCGGTAAAAAAATCCAGGCTGGATTGTGAATCGTCGCCAAGTGGAACAAGAAACAACACCATATCTTTTGGGTGTAACTAAATAAATAGGGAGGTTTTTAATGTGTGGTGTTTTATCGTGTTTTTAATATTCTGTTGGGAGCCCAGGGTGGCTGGGGGAACAGATGGGCGGGGTATAAATAATACTGTAAATTGTTGTTGTTGTTACAACCAGTGCTTTTTCTGGGGGGACGCATCCCTCTAAACATTTTGTGAATCTTAAGTTTAGCCTCATTGAGAGGCTGAGTATTTCTTGGTATGAGCTTTCGTGTGCATGCACACTTCTTCAGATACACTGAAACAGAAGTCACCAGACCTTAAATATAGTGAGGGAGTGGGGAGGGGTATTACTCAGAAGGGTGGTGGGAATGGGTGATCAGCTGATAGGTGTGGAAAACCTGTTGACGACTCTTAACGGCTGCAATTAGTCTTGCAGGGAAAGGCAAGGGGTGAGATGGCTAAAGATAGCTTTGTGTATAATGAGATAAGAATCCAATGTCTTTGTTCAGACCAGGTTTCTCCATGGTTTTAAGTTTGGTGATTAGTTGCAATTCAGCCACTTCTCTTTCCAGTCTATTTCTGAAATTCTTTGTATTAAGACAGCTACTTTGAGATCTTTTATAGAATGTCCTGGGAGATTGAAGTGTTCTCCTACTGGTTTCTCTGTCCAAACCCTACGCCAAAGGATAAATGGACATAAATCTGATATCAGGAATCACAAGACAGAGAAACCAGTTGGTCTAAGGTGCTACTGGAAAGAATTTTCTATTTTGTTTCGACTGTAAATTGTTGTTGTTACAACCAGTGCTTTTTCAGGGGGGACACATCCCTCTAACATTTTGTGAATCTAAGTTTAGTCTCATTGAGAGGCAGTATTTCAATATGAGTAGGAAAATGAGAGCACCCCTAAACATTTTTTAGGGGGGAAAGCACTGATAACAACTTTATGGAGAGCGGACGTGCATAATGTATGGAGTCTGAAAAAATACTCTGTGACAGGAGGAGGATTTCTACATGGAAAGAACCCACTCATCTGAGCAGTGTGAAGCAATCTTTCGTCAACTCACAAACCTAATGCCACACAAACCATAAAGAAAAGCGGTTTAATTGCATGTTCTCAGCAAAAATCACAAGTAGGCAAACAAGAGGTAGGAGACCTTTGGGTGGCCTTTTTTTTGGTATGGTGGCACGGATATAACTACCCCACCTAACACTGTCCTTGAGAAAGAAGGAGTAATGATTGTTCAGTCGTTCAGTCGTGTCCGACCCTTCGTGACCCCATGGACCAGAGCACGCCAGGCACGCCTATCCTTCACTGCCTCTCGCAGTTTGGCCAAACTCATGTTAGTAGCTTCGAGAACACTGTCCAACCATCTCATCCTCTGTCGTCCCCTTCTCCTTGTGCCCTCCATCTTTCCCAACATCAGGTCTTTTCTAGGGAGTCTTCTCTTCTCATGAGGTGGCCAAAGTACTGGAGCCTCAACTTCAGGATCTGTCCTTCTAGTGAGCACTCAGGGCTGATTTCCTTGAGAATGGATAGGTTTGATCTTCTTGCAGTCCATGGGACTCTCAAGAGTCTCCTCCAGCACCATAATTCAAAAGCATCAATTCTTCGGCGATCAGCCTTCTTTATGGTCCAGCTCTCACTTCCGTACATTACTACTGGGAAAACCATAGCTTTAACTATACGGACCTTTGTCGGCAAGGTGATGTCTTTGCTTTTTAAGATGCTGTCTAGGTTTGTCATTGCTTTTCTCCCAAGAAGCAGGCGTCTTCTAATTTCGTGACTGCTGTCACCATCTGCAGTGATCATGGAACCCAAGAAAGTGAAATCTCTCACTGCCTCCATTTCTTCCCCTTCTATTTGCCAGGAGGTGATGGGACCAGTGGCCATGATCTTAGTTTTTTTGATGTTGAGCTTCAGACCATATTTTGCGCTCTCTCTTTCACCCTCATTAAAAGGTTCTTTAATTCCTCCTCACTTTCTGCCATCAAGGTTGTATCATCAGCATATCTGAGGTTGTTGATATTTTTTCCGGCAATCTTAATTCCGGTTTGGGATTCATCCAGTCCAGCCTTTCGCATGATGAATTCTGCATATAAGTTAAATAAGCAGGGAGACAATATACAGCCTTGTCGTACTCCTTTCCCAATTTTGAACCAATCAGTTGTTCCATATCCAGTTCTAACTGTAGCTTCTTGTCCCACATAGAGATTTCTCAGGAGACAAATGAGGTGATCCGGCACTCCCATTTCTTTAAGAACTTGCCATAGTTTGCTGTGGTCGACACAGTCAAATGCTTTTGCGTAGTCAATGAAGCAGAAGTAGATGTTTTTCTGGAACTCTCTAGCTTTCTCCATAATCCAGCGCATGTTTGCAATTTGGTCTCTGGTTCCTCTGCCCCTTCGAAATCCAGCTTGCACTTCTGGGAGTTCTCGGTCCACATACTGCTTAAGCCTGCCTTGTAGAATTTTAAGCATAACCTTGCTAGCGTGTGAAATGAGTGCAATTGTGCGGTAGTTGGAGCATTCTTTGGCACTGCCCTTCTTTGGGATTGGGATGTAGACTGATCTTCTCCAATCCTCTGGCCACTGCTGAGTTTTCCAAACTTGCTGGCATATTGAGTGTAGCACCTTAACAGCATCATCTTTTAAAATTTTAAATAGTTCAGCTGGAATATCATCACTTCCACTGGCCTTGTTGTTAGCAAGGCTTTCTAAGGCCCATTTGACTTCACTCTCCAGGATGTCTGGCTCAAGGTCAGCAACCACACTACCTGGGGTGTATGAGACCTCCATATCTTTCTGGTATAATTCCTCTGTGTATTCTTGCCACCTCTTCTTGATGTCTTCTGCTTCTGTTAGGTCCTTTCCACTTTTGTCCTTTATTGTGGTAATCTTTGTACGAAATGTTCCTTTCATATCTCCAATTTTCTTGAACAGATCTCTGGTTTTTCCCATTCTGTTATTTTCCTCTATTTCTTTGCATTGCTCGTTTAGAAAGGCCCTCTTGTCTCTCCTTGCTATTCTTTGGAAATCTGCATTCAATTTCCTGTATCTTTCACGATCTCCTTCGCATTTTGTAATGAAGCCATGAGCAAAAAATATTCTGGCAGTCTGAGGTTCTTTAGATTGATGGCCCTGGCTCCATTCCCACTCCTCCCCGACCACATTATTGAGTTCTGCCCTTCAGCAATGTCACAAAGTTTAGCGGGGGTGTCAACCTCTTATTCAGGGGTCATCAATGTGGTGTCCTCAATCCCCAGTATGCCTGGCCTTCAATTTGCAGCAGCGAAAATTTAATATCCTTTCAAAAATCCACAATCCAGGGGAAAAGGCGTGACCCTGTGGTTCAGTTCCTGTTTGCATTGGTTTGGTTTCCCTATACAGTCGTACCTTGGAAGTCGAACGGAATCCGTTCCGGAAGTCGTTTGACTTCCAAAACGTTCGGAAACCAAAGCGTGGCTTCCGATTGGCTGCAGGAAGCTTGGCAGAAATAAGAGGAGAGGTTCTCTTGTGGAGCCAAAATGGGTTAAGTTGCAGGAAGCAAAGAGTAGGAATAAATATTTCTCTAAATGGAGAGGTGGGTGGCGTTGTGGGTTAAACCACAGAGCCTAGGGCGCGCTGATCAGAAGGTCGGCGGTTCGAATCCCCGCGACGGGGTGAGCTCCCGTTGCTCGGTCCCTGCTCCTGCCAACCTAGCAGTTCGAAAGCACATCAAAGTGCAAGTAGATAAATAGGTACCGCTCCGCGGGAAGGTAAACGGCGTTTCCGTGCGCTGCTCTGGTTCGCCAGAAGCAGCTTAGTCATGCTGGCCACATGACCCAGAAGCTGTACGCCGGCTCCCTCGGCCAATAAAGTGAGATGAGCGCCACAACCCCAGAGTCATCCGCGACTGGACCTAATAGTCAGGGGTCCCTTTACCTTCAAAAGGAGAGGTGTGGAAAGTGGAATGTGTTAAGTTGTGGGTGGACACAGCAGACGACACAGTGATTTCCAAGCAGCTCTTGTTTATTCTCAGGCTGGAACAGAAGTGAGCTGAAGGCCTCAGCAGCCTGCTTATATAGAACTCAGCTACAAAGCAACAGTAACAACTTTCTGTAGTTACCCAATCCCTGAACGTCACTTTTCAATTCCTCATTTGCATATGCGGACCTGAGTGAAAACTGCAGCAGAATGAACTATATACACACACCCCTAGTGGCCTAGGGTGAGAACTTCAATACATAACAGAAATACCCAAGAACCAAAGCATTTTTTCTTCTTCAGGTTTGCCGATAACACAAAATTGTCCAGGATAGTTGAAAAGGGATGATGAAGAGCTCCAAAAAGACAGTGTGAAGAGGCAAGCAAATGCAATTCAATGTAAACTAGTGTAAATTGATGCACTGCAGGCATGGGAGCGCATGGAATGCAGCCCCTAGGCTGAAAAATGTCCTCCTTCTGCCCGCCCACCCCCCAAAGGTTTGAAATTCTAGAATAAGTGTGGGAATATGTTTTATAGGTGCCTTTGCACCTGTTTATTTATGTTTATTTATGTTTACTTTGTGAAATCCTTCCGCCCTCGGAAGGAAGGGTAAAAGGATCCGACAGGCAACTCGCTGCATGGATCCTTCCGCGGTTAAAAAAGGCGCTCTAGTTTTAAATAAGGTAACGGTCATTAGTCTGTTTCCCGCTTAAACTTAGCACAGTAACAGGATTGTAATTGGTTGATATGCTTGTTATGACGTTGGTTGACCCTTCAATAAATAGCCGCCACTCCCTGTTGTGGTGTGGAGAAAGCGCGAGGCAAGCCGAGTAAGAACATCGTTGCGTGGCAAGCATAGAGAGAAAGAGAAACTGAAACCAACCACGCAGGGTAGCGGAAGGCTTCTTCACCAGACTGCAGTCTCCTTTGTGTTTATTTCATTTCGTTTTAAAACCTTTTATTTGGCCGTCTAGTTTTTGGCCATCGCTTAGTTCAGTTCTTCTTCTTCTCCGGAACCTTTGGAACTTCAGAGGCAATCAATGACTTTCCGAACTCACAAGCTAAACCTTCAGATCGTAGCCAGCGGACCCTTTTCACGGCGCAGTGGGAGCGGGAACTCCAGCATTACTGGCCGTCCCGTCTGCTGGCTACCCCCACAAATAAGAAACTACCTTTTCCCCCTCAGCTGCCATGTCTGTTTGTGACATCACAAGCAGACCATACATAAACAGGGCTGGGGAAACAGCCTCACAATTTGGACGTGGGTGGCGTGCCAGTTTACGGCGTATTACGTCCGCCGGATTCACATTTTACTTTCCCTCTTTCCAAGTTTATCACTATGCAAATATGGTCATAAGCCCCATTAGACAAATTTATTGACACATAAGCAGAACATTTTTTATTACAAGATTGTCTTAATATTGAATTCGTGCTGACCGCAAGCTGCCCTGCTTTTCATGCTCTGACCATTTTTCAAGCTCAAGCCAGTTTCTTATCTGATAAAGTCAAGTGTGTTAACCACAAATCACAGCTATATGCAACCTCTGTGCGTCTAGGTTAAGCGTTTTTAATCCAAAGTCTTAATAAAGCACCCTTAAACAAAGAAAAGGCAACAATCATTTCATTTCCTACAACCTTTATTTTACACCAATAAATTTTAAATAAATAAAATTTGGTGTTTGTTGTTTAGATCCATCCGTGTAGCTCATTGGGTAGAGCACGAGATTCCTGCAGGGGGTTGGACTCAAAGACCCTCGTGGTCCCTTCTAACTCTGCAATTCCATGATTCTGCGATCTAATGCATTGCTTTCAAGCGAAATCATTCTCGGCACACTCAAACACATTTCAAACACGTTCAAAGGTTTTCAATAAAAATAATCTTTATTAAATAATTTTTCAACTGAAATGGTCGTATGATCTCAACAATCAAGCGTTAGAAACCACCCAAAATGGCATGAGATACAAAGTCCTTCTTCTTCATGTTCCTGAGAGATTTGAATGGGAAAATCCTTTCCATTCCTGAATATAAGGGGCAGTGGGGTGAGGGAGGCCGGGGGGCCACATCCACACCGTTTAAACGCCTATGAAGCTGCTTTAAACATTCATGACTTCTAACCCCAAAGAAACTGAGAGCTATAGTTTGAAAAGGGTGCTGAGAGCTGTTAGGAGACCCCCTTGTTCCCCTCCCAGAGCTACAATTCCCAGAGTTCCTAACCCTAACCCTGACCTTTAACCTATAACCAGAGCTACAATTAAAAGAGTTCCCTGGCAAGAAGGGAACCCTACCTCTACCCCTACCCCCTTAATCAGAACTACAATTCCCAGAGTTCCCTGAAAGAAGGGAACCCTATCCCTCCCCCTCCCTCTACCCCTACCCCCTTAACCAGAACTACAATTAACAGAGTTCCCTGAAAAAAGGGAGCCCTATCCCTCCCCCTACCTCTACCCCTACCCCCCTACCTCTACCCCTACCCCCTTAACCAGAACTACAATTCCCAGAGTTCCCTGAAAGAAGGGAACCCTATCCCTATCCCTACCTCTACCCCTACCCCCTTAACCAGAACTACAATTCCCAGAGTTCCCTGAAAAAAGCCCTAAGAAGGGAACCCTATCCCTATCCCTACCCCTACCCCTACCCCCTTATCTACTAACAGAGTTCCCTGAAAAAAGGGAGCCCTATCCCTAACCCTTAACCAAAACTACAATTCCCAGAGTTCCCTGGCAAGAAGGGAACCCTAATCCTAACTCTAATCCTAACACTAACCCTTAACCCTTAATCTAAACTACACTTCCCAGAGTTCCCTGGCAAGAAGGGAACCCTACCCCATACCCCTAGCCCTACCCACTACCCCCCCCACTACCCCATCCCTACCCCCTACCACTAACGCTAGCCCTAGCCTAGCCCTAACCCTCGTAACAAGTCTCAGTCCCCTGAACAACCTACAGTTCCCAGAGTCCCCGAGGGGAAGCCATTCCTGTTTAAAGCGTCTTCATAGTACTTCCAATGGACGGTGCGCCTAATGTGGCCGAATGTTCCCTCCCTCTTTCTTTTCTTCTTCTCTCTCCCCACTGCCCCATCACTTGCAACGCAGCAGATGTCCGCCTGCCGTCTCCCTTCAAGGCTCCTTCTCGGGTCTGGCCACGGCCTTGTCCGTTGCTGGCTGCCAGTATTTCGCATTCGTTTCTCCGATGGAAATAGGGACATCCTGCGGTTCTCTTCAAAGCTGCCAGTATTTCGCGTTCATTTCTCCGATGGAAATAGGGACGTCCTGAGGTTCTCTTCAAAGCTGCCAGTATTTCACATTTATTTCTCAGATGGAAATAGGGACGTCCTGCGGTTCTCTTCAAAGCTGCCAGTATTTCACATTTATTTCTCCGATGGAAATAGGGACGTCCTGCGGTTCTCCTCATTACTTTGAAGGCTGGATTCAGGGAAATCCTCACCGGATCAAGACATCCCTGTAAAGCAAAGGCAAACAGGTGAGTGGGATGGCCCCCATCCGACAGCATCCCCCCAGGCTCCTCCTCTCTTTGGCTGCCTGTTAACAAACAAGGCTTCCAAACCAGTTTCCATCCATCTCGACCAGCGTATCCACTAGTCTGAATGCAAACTCTTCTGACAACCCCACCAGCTGCAGCCTCGCCAGCCCCATTGCCAGACATCAACTAGCTTCAGAGCTGAATATCAGCCGCCTTCGAGAAGCGATCCCACCAGCAAGTAAGCTTTGTACTTGCCTCCTTCTCCTTGCTCCACAGCATCCCAGCACCGGGCAATTGCCTCCTTCCGCTTGCCAGCTTGCCACCACAGGGCAGGAGGCCGCCAGGGCTGAGTGCCACCGAGCTGCCCATGTCTCTCTGGGGAGGGCAACTGCCGAGGCTTGCCCCTTGGCCCACATTTATACCCGCTCAGCTGCCAAATGTTTTTGTGGCATCACAGTCAGCTGCATCACCACCCCCCTCAGCCCTCACAATGGGGGGCACAGCTCAGCAGCCACAACACCCCCCCAAGTTGTGCAGATATCTGTGAAGGCCACACTGGAAACCCAAGGGGGCAGGAGGGGGACAATTTTTCCAGCCCACTGGTTGCATTTCCCTCCACACAACACTAGTCAGATGCACAAATGAACAGAGGAATGAAAGCAGGCCTTATCTTTGCACAGGAAGTTGCTCAAGGAATGACATGCAGAGGGAAAGTTAGCATCTCAGGAAAAAAACACTTTTTCCACCATCCATCAGTCAATCAATCAATCAATGATTGTATCTGACTAAAAGCCATTACAAATCCAGTTACAAAAGCACCAAACCCAATAACCCAAACTATAGTTCTCATATTCTTTGTGGGAAGAAACCATGAGTGTTGAAAGTGGCTTCATAGCGCTTTAAATGAATGGTTTGGATGTGGCCTCGGCCTCCCTCACCCCACTGCCTCTTATTATTGAGGAATCAAAAGGATTCCCCCATTCAAATCTCTCTGGAACATGAAGAAGAAGGACTTTGTATCTCAAGTTGCTCAAGGAATGTCATGCAGAGGGAAAGTTAGCATCTAAGGAAAAAAACGCTTTTTCAGCAATCAGTCAGTCAATCAATCAATCAATCAATCATTTATTGTATTTCATTAAAAGCCATTACAAATGCAGTTACTAAAGCACCAAACCCAATAACCCACACTATAGTTCCCATATTCTTTGTGGGAACGAACCATGAGTGTTTAAAGTGGCTTCATGGCGCTTGATTGTTGAGATCATATGACCCTTTCAGTTGGAAAACTATTTACCATATATACTTGAGTATAAGCCTAGTTTTTCAGCACACTTTTTGTGCTTTAAAAGCTGCCCTCGGCTTATACTCAAGTCAACCATTCCTTAAGAAGTGTACAAGAACGGTGGTTCTTTACTCTCCCCAGGCAGCTTGTTCCATTCCTGAACTGCTCACATAAATGCAAATTTTAGACCCCAGAAGGCAGAAAGCCTATCAGTTAAGGAAGTATTAAAACCCCACAGGTGCTCACTTTCCCTGGCTCCTGCTTAAACAGGACAGGATCCCAGCCTTCTCTGTATAACACAAGGGAACATTGCGCTGTGGGTTAAACCACAGAGCCCTAGGGCTTGCTGATCAGAAGAATGGCGGTTCGAAACCCTGCGACGGGGTGAGCTCCACAGCAGCAAAGGAGGAAGAGGAAGGAGCAGCCCAAAGGGCTGCTTTGGGCTGCTCGTTCCTCCTCTACCACAGTGGCAAAGGTGAACCGGCTTATACTTGAGTCAATAAGCTTTCCCACATTTTTGTAGGGAAATTAGGTGCCTCGGCTTATATTTGGGTCGACTTATACTCGAGTATATACGGTAATAAAGATTATTTTTTATTAAAACCTTTGCATGTTTGAAATGTGTTTGAGTGTCACAAGAATGGTTTCACTTGAAAGCAATGCCCTTGGGTCGCAGAATCATGGAATAGCAGTGTTAGAAGGGACCACGAGGGTCTTTGAGTCCAAACTCCTGCAGGAATCTTCTGTCGCGCAGTGTAAATTAATAATGCAGGATTTTTCAGTGAAAGAGTAAGAGCTTGACTGTGTTAAAGTAAACTTCATAAACAACATGGTTCTAAAGAAAACTAAATAAAAAATAAATAAAATTCCTTCCAGTAGCACCTTAGAGACCAACTAAGTTTGTTCTTCGTATGAGCTTTCGTGTTTAACTGAGATTACCTACTGGCTCTGCTCACAACTAGGCAGATTGACTGACTAAAATCTTACTGACAACACAGAGAGAAAATAGTTGCCACTTTTTAAGGAGAATGAGTCACATGCGAGAGCGACTCAACAGTTAGCAGTTAGGCCTGCATAACTTTAGTAGGCCCAAATGGTTGTGCAGTCCCAGCACTAACCAGCCTGCTTTGCTACATCTGCTGACATCTTTTGCCCAACATGGGGCTTGAAGGACGGCCCTGAGATCAAGAGTCTCGTGCTCTACCCAATGAGCTACACGGATGGATCTAAACAACAAACACCAAATTTTAAATTTATTTTTTTTACGATTTTACGTGGTTTATATACTTATGTAAGTGTTTCCCTTGGAAATTTATGAACATATCATTTATATATATGAGACATTAGAATTACTATAACACATTTTAAACATATGCAAAGGTTTTAATAAAAAAAAATACTTATTAAATAGTTTTCCAACTGAAATGGTCATATGATCTCAACAATCAAGCGTTAGAAACCACCCAAAATGGCATGAGATACAAAGTCTTTCTTCTTCCTGTTCCGAGAGATTTGAATGGGGAAATCCTTTTGATTCCTCAATAATAAGAGGCAGTGGGGCGAGGGAGGCCGGGGCCACAGCCACACCATTCATTTAAAGCGCCATTAATCGACTTTAAACTCTCATGGTTTCTTCCCACAAAGAATATGGGAACTATAGTTTGGGTTATTGGGTTTGGTGCTTTTGTAACTGGATTTGTAATGGCTTTTAGTCAAATACAATGATTGATTGATTGATGAAAAATCACTTTTTCCCCCTGAGATGCTAACTTTCCCTCTGCATGTCATTCCTTGAGCAACTTCCTGTGCAAAGATAAGGCCTGCTTTCATTCCTCTGTTCATTTGTGCATCTGACTAGTGTTGTGTGGAGGGAAATGCAACCAGTGGGCTGAAAAATGCCCCCCTCCTGCCCCCTTGGGTTTCCAGTGTGGCCTTCACAGATATTGGCACAACTTGGGTGTGTGTGTGTGTTGTGGCTGCTGAGCTGCGCCCCCCATTGTGAGGGCTGAGGGGGTGATGGTGATGCCTCCCCAGCTGCTGCCATTGTCTGTGGGTTGACTGTGATGCCACAAAAACATTTGGCAGCTGAGCGGGTATAAATGTGGGCCAAGGGGCAAGCCTCGGCAGTTGCCCTCCCCAGAGAGACATGGGCAGCTCGGTGGCACTCAGCCCTGGCGGCCTCCTGCCCTGTGGTGGCAAGCTGGCAAGCGGAAGGAGGCAATTGCCCGGTGCTGGGATGCTGTGGAGCAAGGAGAAGGAGGCAAGTACAAAGCTTACTTGCTGGTGGGATCGCTTCTCGAAGGCGGCTGATATTCAGCTCTGAAGCTAGTTGATGTCTGGCAATGGGGCTGGCGAGGCTGCAGCTGGTGGGGTTGTCAGAAGAGTTTGCATTCAGACTAGTGGATACGCTGGTCGAGATGGATGGAAACTGGTTTGGAAGCCTTGTTTGTTAACAGGCAGCCAAAGAGAGGAGGAGCCTGGGGGGATGCTGTCGGATGGGGGCCATCCCACTCACCTGTTTGCCTTTGCTTTACAGGGATGTCTGGATCCGGTGAGGATTTCCCTGAATCCAGCCTTCAAAGTCATGAAGAGAACCGCAGGACGTCCCTATTTCCATCGGAGAAATAAATGTGAAATACTGGCAGCTTTGAAGAGAACCGCAGGACGTCCCTATTTCCATCGGAGAAATGAACGCGAAATACTGGCAGCCAGCAATGGACAAGGCCGTGGCCAGACCCGAGAGAAGGAGCCTTGAAGGGAGACTGCAGGCGGACATCTGCTGCGTTGCAAGTGATGGGGCAGTGGGGAGAGAGAAGAAGAAAAAGAGGGAGGGAACATTCGGCCACATTAGGCGCACCGTCCATTGGAAGTACTATGAAGACGCTTTAAACAGGAATGGCTTCCCCTCGGGGACTCTGGGAACTGTAGGTTGTTCAGGGGACTGAGACTTGTTACGAGGGTTAGGGCTAGGCTAGGGCTAGCGTTAGTGGTAGGGGGTAGGGATGGGGTAGTGGGGGTAGTGGGTAGGGCTAGGGGTATGGGGTAGGGTTCCCTTCTTGCCAGGGAACTCTGGGAAGTGTAGTTTAGGTTAAGGGTTAAGGGTTAGTGTTAGGATTAGAGTTAGGGTTCCCTTCTTGCCAGGGAACTCTGGGAATTGTAGCTTCTGGTTAAGGGGGTAGAGGGTAGGGATAGGGTTCCCTTCTTGCCAGGGAACTCTGGGAATTGTAGTTTTGGTTAAGGGTTAAGGGTTAGTGTTAGGATTAGAGTTAGGGTTCCCTTCTTGCCAGGGAACTCTGGGAATTGTAGTTCTGGTTAAGGGGGTAGTAGAGGTAGTTAGGGTTCCCTTCTTGCCAGGGAACTCTGGGAATTGTAGTTTTGGTTAAGGGTTAAGGGTTAGTGTTAGGATTAGAGTTAGGGTTCCCTTCTTGCCAGGGAACTCTTTTAATTGTAGCTCTGGTTATAGGTTAAAGGTCAGGGTTAGGGTTAGGAACTCTGGGAATTGTAGCTCTGGGAGGGGAACAAGGGGGTCTCCTAACAACTCTCAGCACCCTTTTCAAACTATAGCTCTCAGTTTCTTTGGGGTTAGAAGTCATGAATGTTTAAAGCAGCTTCATAGGCGTTTAAACGGTGTGGATGTGGCCCCCCGGCCTCCCTCACCCCACTGCCCCTTATTATTCAGGAATGGAAAGGATTTTCCCATTCAAATCTCTCAGGAACATGAAGAAGAAGGACTTTGTATCTCATGCCATTTTGGGTGGTTTCTAACGCTTGATTGTTGAGATCATACGACCATTTCAGTTGAAAAATTATTTAATAAAGATTATTTTTTTATGAAAACCTTTGAACGTGTTTGAAATGTGTTTGAGTGTGCCGAGAATGATTTCACTTGAAAGCAATGCAGTTAGGATCGCAGAATCATGGAATTGCAGAGTTAGAAGGGACCACGAGGGTCTTTGAGTCCAACCCCCTGCAGGAATCTTTTGCCCAACATGGGGCTCGAAGGACGGCCCTGAGATTAAGAGTCTCGTGCTCTACCCAATGAGCTACACGGATGGATCTAAACAACAAACACCAAATTTTAAATTTATTTTTTAAATGTTACAGTGGTGTAAAATAAAGGTTGTAGGAAATGAAATGATTGTTGCCTTTTCATTGTTTACAGATGCTTTATTGTTTTCATTGTTTACAGATGCTTTTCATTGTTTACAGATACTTTGGATGAAACACACTTAATTCAATCTATAAGAGTCAATAGATTCACCTTTTAAATAGGAAGCAACTCTTTATTTGTCTAACAACTCTTTACCTTTCCATTAATTAATTAATACTCGCAACTTCCTTATCAAGTGCGCCTGTGTGCCTGCAATCTGGGTGTACCAGACTCACTGGACCATATTCACTGGACCTTTGCACAGCAGACTCCGCAAACAGATGCTGAGCAAGATGCTCGACCTGCGACCCACGGCTCCAGAGAAAGCCAAATGAGGTTCCTCCTAGCGGACAGGGACAAGGACTTTACTGCCTCAGTGGCTTCCTTTTTTAAAAAAAAACATATTTTTATTAATTTTATCAACAAAAAACAAAACAAAACCTGACAAATACACAAATACCAAAACGAACATAATAAATTTCTTATACATTCTTTTCAAATTTCCTCTCACATCTTTGGGGTGATTTCCGTCCATCTTCTCCTTCTGAAATTCATTACATTGGTACCTCGGGTTACAGATGCTTCAGGTTACATGATGCTTCAGGTTACAGACTCCGCTAACCCAGAAATAACGCTTCAGGTTAAGAACTTTGCTTCAGGATTAGAAGAGAAATTGTGCTCCAGCAGCACAGCAGCAGCGGGAGGCCCCATTAGCTAAAGTTGTTGTTGTCCGACTCGTCGTGACCCCAGGACCAGAGCATTTCAGTCGACGCTCCGAGTCGTCCCCTTCTCCTTGTGCCCTCCATCTTTCCCAACATCAGGGTCGGGAGTCGTGACTCTCCGGAGCACTGCTGATTTCTCCAGTCCATGGGACCTCATGGACCATGAGCATTCCACCGCAGGCCACGCCTATCCTTCTACTGCCTCCTGCAGTTTGGTCAGACTCATGCCAGTCGCTTCGAGAACACTGTCCAACCATCTCATCTCTGTCGTCCCCTTCTCCCCTTGTGCCCTCCATCTTTTTCCAACATCAGGGTCTTTTCCAGGGAGTCTTCTCTTCTCATGAGGTGGCCAAAGTACTGGAGCCTCAAACTTCATCAGATCTGTCCTTCCAGTGAGCACTCAGGGCTGATTTCTTTAAGGATGGATAAGGTTTGATCTTTTTGCAGTCCATGGGACTCTCAAGAGTCTCCTCCAGCACCATAATTCAAAAGCATCAATTCTTCGGCGATCAGCTTCTTTATGGTCCAGCTCTCACTTCCATACATTACTACTGGGAAAACCATAAGCTTTAACTACACACCTTTGATGGCAAGTGATCTCTTCAAGAGAGTGATCCTTCATGGATCACTGCCTTGTCGTGGCGAAGGGGCTTGAATAACTCAGGGAAGCTATGAGCTATGCCATGCAGGGCCACCCAAGATGGACAGGTCATAGCGGAGAGTTTAGACTAAATGTGATCCACCTGGAGAAGGAACTGGCAAGCCACTCCAGTATCCCTGCCAAGAAAACTCCATGGACAAAGCTAAAGTGGTACCTCAGGTTAATAAGAGTTTCAGGTTTAAGAACGGACCTCCGGAACGAATTAAGTTCTTAACCCTTGGAGCCACTGTATCAATCTAGATTGGCAATTTCATATTTTCGAATATACTTCTTATTATGTCTTTCTAATCTTCTCTGATATAAAATTCATTCAGTGGGTTCCTTTTTAATCTCCATCCTACTGGAAAGGGTTCTTAATGACTCATCCCTCTCTAGGGAATAGACAGGGTGAAGCAGAACAATCGAGTGCCTTTTGACCCTCGATAGCCTCACTCCTGTCCCTTTTATGACTTGAGATGTCTGAACTTGAAATGCCAATAAAGGTATTTCTATTCACATGGGAAGTAGGATGGTAAAATGTTAACGAGGCGGACGCAGTACACCGTAAACTGACACGCCCCTTCTTGTGGGATTGGAAGGAGGGGCTTGCGGCCGGAGAAGGGACTTTATAAAGCTGTGTTTTTTTCCTGAGGCAGGTGTGCCTGATCTTGGGTTACCCCACTTCCAACTGTGCGTAATAAAAAGGTTTCCTAATTCACCCATTTTGCCCAGATCACTTTATTGAAAAGGATTCAGAGACCTTAAGTCAAAGGAACCAGTCAAAAGGAACTATCAAAAGGGGCAAAATAAACAAATAATTAAATAATCCTTCAACTTTGCCAAAGCAAACGGCCTTGCAGCAGTGTAAAAACTAACAGATTTGGGGGAAACTGTTAAAAAATGGGATGGTCAGGGGGCCTTGGTGGGTGCTAAAGAGGGTTTCTGAGGGTGTCATGGAGACCACATGCCACACGTGTCACAAGGGGGGGGTGTCCTCAGTCATCACTTATTTATTAACAAGTGCCCAACCCCCCCCCCCAAAATGTGAGGCTTAGTGGGGCTGGGCAGATATTTTTCCCAGACCTGTTTGTGATGTCACAAACACACATGGCAGCTGAGGGGAAAGATGTAGTTTCTTATTCTAGAATTTCAATTTTTGTTTTGTTTAGTTAAGAAATGGGATTTTGATGGACTAATGGCCCATTCCCCGCTCTCCAAGCAAAACAGCCTCCAGTAAAGTGCAGAGAAGTCCTAATTGATCCCAGCATGCCTCTCTATGGGAGTTGGAAGTGTGGTTGCCTATGAAATGGTTTGAATTTTATTAGGTTCATTAGCCGCAGCCCCCCTCACTGCAAAGGCCCACGGTCGGCTACATCAATAAAATATGCACCTGTAAAGCAAACAAAACCGTTCCACCCTTAAATATGTGGTTAAAAACCTTTCCCAATATATAAACAACGGAATGTGGAATTGTTGTACTTTATAATCATGTAACTGTACATGAATAACATGATAGGAGTATAGCGTCTAGATCAAGGGAAGTAATAGTACCACTATATTCTGCTCTGGTCAGACCTCACCTGGAATACTGTGTCCAGTTCTGGGCACCACAGTTCAAGAAGGATACTGACAAGCTGGAACGTGTCCAGAGGAGGGCAACCAAAATGGTCAAAGGCCTGGAAACGATGCCTTATGAGGAACGGCTTAGGGAGCTGGGTATGTTTAGCCTGGAGAAGAGAAGGTTAAGGGGTGATATGATAGCCATGTTCAAATATATAAAAGGATGTCATATAGAGGAGGGTGAAAGGTTGTTTTCTGCTGCTCCAGAGAAGCGGACACGGGGCAATGGATTCAAACTACAAGAAAGAAGATTCCACCTAAACATTAGGAAGAACTTCCTGACAGTGAGAGCTGTTCGGACAGTGGAATTTGCTGCCAAGGAGTGTGGTGGAGTCTCCTTCTTTGGAGGTCTTTAAGCAGAGGCTTGACAGCCATCTGTCAGGAATGCTTTGATGGTGTTTCCTGCTTGGCAGGGGGTTGGACTGGATGGCCCTTGTGGTCTCTTCCAACTCTAGGATTCTATAATTCTATGATTTTGAAGGGACCACAAGAGTCGTATATCCACCTGCAATTCTGGAACAACTAAAGCATCCCTGATGAATGACCATCCAACCTCTGCTTAAAAACCCCCCAAGGAAGGAAAGTTCCCCATCTTCTAACTGCGACCATTCCACTGCCCAATGGCTCTTACCGTCAGAAAGAGCTTCCTGATGTTTAGGTCAGAATCTCCTTTCCTGTAATGAAGCCATGGGCTTGAGTCCTGCCCTCCAGAGCAGGAGAAAACAAGCATGCTCTGACAGCCCTTAGGGTATTTGAAGATGGACGACAGAGGAGAAGGGGACAACAGAGGACGAGATGGTTGGACAGTGTTCTCGAAGCGGCTAGCGTGAGTTTGGCCAAACTGCGGGAGGCAGTGAAAGATAGGCATGCCTGGTGTGCTCTGATCCATGGGGTCACGAAGAGTCGGACATGACTGAACGAGGACAACAACAACAACAACAAATAATATCTCCTGTCTCCTCCTTTCCAGGCTCAACATACCCAGCTCCTTCAACCATTCCTCATCAGGCTTGGTTTCCAGACCCTTGATCATCTTGGTTGCCCTCCTCTGCACATGTTCCAGCTTGTCAACATCCTTCTTAAACTGTGGTGTCCAGAACTGGACACAGGACTCCAGGTGTGGCCATACCAAGGCAGAATAGAGAGTGACTATGACTTCCCTTGATCTGGACACTAGACTTCTGTTGATGCAGCCTAGAATCACATTCGCCTTTTTTGCCACTGCACCACATTGTGGGCTTGTGTTAAGATTGTGGTCCACCAAGATCCCTAGATCCTTTCCACATACACTACTGGCAAGTCAGATGTCCCTCATCTAATATTTGTGCAGCTGGCTCTTCCTGCCTGAGTGGAGAACCTTACATAAATTTATATATGGAACTTTTAATTTCATTGTTGTGCGTTTTTACAGTGAAATTATATGTGAAAACACATAAAAATAGAAATATTGCATCTGCCAAAAAATACGATGCACTTAAAGGAAAAGAATTGTGCAATCCAAATAAGGAGTTCTGACCCTATTTGACTGGTACGTGAGTTTGTCTTTTTCCTCTTCCCCCCCAGGTCCCTTTTTCCTTTTGTGCCATGACAATCATATGCCTGCAGGCAGTAACCACTATGTTCTACCTGCAGGTTTCAAGGCCCTGTGCTTCTGAATACCATGTGCTGGAAACTGTAGAAGAGTTGCCGTCGCACTCGGATCCTGCTGTGCGGCTTCCCACCGGGGAACGTGACCCCTCCGGCCTGAAAGAGGCTCCCTAGCTTTGCAGTATGTTTGTCGGACATAGCTGTAAGGAAGACAAAGCTAGCCTAGAATCAGAAGCCAAGAATTGGCCGCAACCAATTAACAGTGTTACAGCACGGGGCTAAGAGAGTCCATCACATCCCTGAAACCCGCTTAGGTCAAACCTGCGCTGTTGCAGCGGGTTAACACAAAAGCAGGAAGGCAGGAGCTGCTAAACCAGTTTTTGGGGAGAGGGCATTTATTAACAAATCATGCTGCCAAAGGAGATATTTCAGACTCCAAGCACTGGATTATCTTTTCATGGTGTCCCCGGTGCCCTGGCATGTTAACATTCATTCATTCATTCATTCATTCTCTCTCTCTCTCACACACACACACACACCCTTAAGATATCAATGACTTCCCTTATTCTCTTCCCATGGTTCATTTTGCATATCATAAATCCCTGCGTATTTTACAAAAACCAAAACCTTTCAGTATTCCATTATTGCATCCATCAGCACTTGTTTACACTGTTGAATTTATCTTAATTCTGTCCTAGCAGAGTGACCGGAATAAAGCAGGCATGAGTCCAAAGAGACAGGAGCCTTTACTGAGGTAAAATTTGACCAAAACAGCACATATAGCTTGAGGAGAAACATGTGAAGAGGTTTGTATTTGTTAGGTCAGGCCTACACAGGGGGGAAGCTCCTTCAGGACCCCTTTCCCCTCTGCGAAGGTTGCAGGTTCGATCCCCATATGGGACAGCTACATTCCTGTATTACATGGGGTTGGACTGGATGATTCTCAGGGTCCCTTGCAGCTCGACAGTTCTATGATCTGTCAGTCAGACCAGTCAGGGATCGAGCCCCGGAAGTCATACACAGAAGAATTCCCGGTTGTACTTCCAAGAATAATAATGCAACAAAAAAAGAGAACGAACTGCTCTCTTTGGGCAATAACAACATGGATTGCCTCAGCCCTGGACCTCGACATCTCCATGCCGGAAGATATCCAACTCTATTGTTCTGTGTTAGCAACACCATCTTTCATGTTTTCTTTAGTTACGGCGTCGGCTGAGAGAGCTCTGAGGATGCTCAGTGGCAGAGCACATGCTTCTGCATGCAGAAGGCTCATGGTTTGATCCATGGTAGAATCACACAATTGTAGAGTTGGAAGGGACTCCGAGCAGTCACCTAGTCTAATAATAATAATAATAATAATAATAATAATAATAATAATAATTTATTACTTATACCCTGCCCATCTGATTGGGCTCCCCAGCCACTTTGGACAGCTCCCAACAGAATACAGTGGTACCTTGGGTTACAGACGCTTCGGGTTACAAACTCCGCTAACCAGGAAGTGGTTGCTCCAGGTTAAGAACTTTGCCCCAGGATAAGAGAACGGAAATCGTGTGCTAGCGGCGCAGCGGCAGCAAGAAGCCCCATTAGGTGAAAGCGCGCCTCTGGTTAAGAACTGTATCTAGTTAAGAACGGACCTCTGGAACGAATTAAGTTCTTAACCCGAGGTACCACTGTATTAAAAACACGACAAAACATCAAACATTAAAAGCTTCCCTAAACAGGGCTGCCTTCAGGTGTCGACTGGCAATGTCTCCTGCCTGAAACCCTGGAGAATAACTATGTTTGGACACAAGGCTTAGATGTTATTTCCAGGATCAAAAAGAGGAAGAGCAGGATATGTGGGAAACTGTTCCTGTGAAATATTCTACAGAAGGAAATGCTGGGCAAAGAGAGCAAAACATCACTTAAGTACTTTCTGTCAAATAACTAGTAACATTTCTGTTTTACTTTTTCATTTTTCACATCACTATGAGTACATGTAACAGGTAGCAAAACCTATACAGCTTTACACACCACCACCACAAGAGAAACAACTCAGTCCTCCTGCCCTCTTTTGCTACAGCGAAATTCAGTGTGCACTTGGATTCCACATTTATTTGTTTTTTTAAAGAACCAGAAAAATATTGAGTCTTGAGGCCCTGTAAAAGCTAACAGATTGATTGTGGCGTGGTCATCTTTTGCGGACTAAATCTTAGATGGCTAATAGTCAAAGGAGAAAACAGCAAGGTGGTAGTTGAATGGCAATGAGGTTCAAAAATTACAGTTAGTGACTTTTTGAGCTCAAATATACAGGTATGTAAAAACAAGACACACCATTGACCTTTTGCAGTAGCAAACTGGTGATTTCAGCAATTATAATCTGTAGGGGAGTGCAGAACCATTTGCATGAAACAGGCAAAGGTGGCAGATATTCCGGCACCACTTCACTGACTGACACAAGTGATGCAACAAATGCAGTCACCCCAAATCAACAGGGTATATTCACCAGGGACCTATTTCCAACATTATAGAAGAGTCACCTGGTTTGATTTTGGTGCCCTACCAGGGCTGTTGTGAATGCTGTAGTCAAGGCTGAACAGGGTAGTAGGCTGCACACTTTTAGGTGCCCAATTCCACTTATGGGCGAACCAGGGTCCTGATCCAAGTCCCACGAGTGCTCCACTGTGCACACCATGTTCCAAACAGGTCTTTCTCCTTCGTTTCAGCCAAGCACACCAGCACTTGACATAAGCCGATGGGCAGGAAAGCAGGATTCAATTCTGCCTTGGCCGCAGAGGCCTGTCCCCATGATGGGATGGGCGAGTGCAGCCAAAACAGGATGTAACCCTCTGCCTAGTAACTGATGCATGGGGGGGCTTGGGATCATTTCATTTTGCAAGCACCGGCAGCAGGCTTGCGAAACACAGGCTTGCTTCTCCTCTCCCCAACAGCTGATAGGGAGGAGAGAAAGAGGCACTTTGCTGGCCCTGTGCTTGGAGCAAAGTGCTTGCAACGCACAGCCATTTACTGTGTGAATAACACTGGGAAAGACAGTGGGGAGGCAGATCCTGCAATATACAGGTAATGACCGATTTTCAGTGGCCACCAGGGAACACTGCAAGGGATTTTGACTGGCGAGTGCAGCAAGCCACCTGCCAGCCATGCGACATCACTATGACATCATGTGATTGACAGGTGGTTTGTTCCACCTACCTGTCCTGTTTGGTCCTCTTGGTGGGGCCAGATAATGATCTGGCTCCCAGAGCCCAAAAGGATCTCCACCCCTGTGTGGATTCTTTGATGATAAGAAAGGCGAACATTATTAGTGAAACTCTTCCCACACTCTAAGCATTTATATGATTTATATGATTTCTCTCCTGCATGGATCCTTTGATGGGAAGAAAGGCCACTGCTCTGAGCGAAGCTCTTCCCACACTCCGAGCATTTATATGGCTTCTCTCCTGTATGGAGCTTCTGATGATTAGAGAGTGTACTGCTTCGGCTGAAGCTCTTCCCACAGTCTAAGCATTTATATGGTTTCTCTCCCGTATGGGTCCTTTGATGGTTAGTAAGGTGAGTTTTCTGGTTGAAGCTCTTTCCACACTCTGAACATGCAAATGCTTTCTCTCCTGTATGTAGTCTGTAGTGTGTTGTTAAGGTCTGGCTACAACTGAAGCTCTTTCCACACTCTGAACATTTAAATGGTTTCTCGTCTGTATGGAGTCTCTGATGATTAGACAGGCCACTACTGTGAGTGAAGTTCTTGCCACACACTGAGCATATATATGGTTTCACTCCAGTGTGGATTCTGTGATGATTAACCAGGTCATGGCTCTGACAGAAACTCTTTCCGCACTCACCACATTTAAATGGCTTCTCTCCTATATGAATTTTTTGATGGTAAGAAAGGCTACTAGTATTAGTGAAGCTCTTTCCACACTCTGAACATTTATACGGTTTCTCTCCTGTGTGGAGTCTCTGATGACTAGAAAGAATACTGTTATGACTGAAATTTTTGCCACACACCAGGCACTTATATGGTTTTCCTCCAGTGTGGAATCTTTGATGATAGAGAAGGCCATAGCTCTGAAAAAAACTCTTTCCACACTCAGAACATTTAAATGGTTTGTCTCCTGTATGCATTTTTTGATGGTAAGAAAGGCTACTGCTATGAGTGAATCTCTTTCCGCACTCCGAGCATTTATACAGTTTTTCTCTTGTATGGATTCTTTGATGAGAAAGAAGATGACTGCTCTGGCTGAAGCTCTTTCCACAATGAAAACATTTATACGGCTTCTCTCCTGTGTGGGTTCTTTCATGATAAGAAAGACTACTGCTATTAGTGAAGCTCTTTCCACACTCTGAGCATGTATACGGTTTCTCTCCTGTATGAATTCTTTTATGTTTACAAAGGCTATTGTTATGAGTGAAGTTCTTTCCACACACTGAGCATTGGTATGGTTTTTCTTCTGTGTGGATTCTTTGATGAGAGATGAGGCCACTGCTCTGACAGAAACTCTTTCCACACTCAGAACATTTATATGGTTTTTCTCCTTTATGAGCCCTTCGATGATAAGAAAGGCTACTGCTGTGAGTAAAACTCTTCCCGCACTCTGTGCATTTATAAGGTTTCTCCCCCGTGTGGATTCTCTGATGAGAAAGAAGCTCACTCCTCTGGCTGAAGTTCTTTTCGCAATGAAAACACTTAAAAGGTTTCTCTTCAGTGTGGATTCTGTGATGATATGAAAGGCTGCTGCTGCTAGTGAAGCTCTTTCCGCACTCTGAGCACTCAAACGGTTTCTCTCCTGTATGGATCCTTCGATGATTAAAAAGGGTACTGCTCTGAGTGAAGCTCTTTCCACACTCTGAACATTTATATGGTTTCTCACCTGTGTGGATTCTTTCATGCACAATGAGATGTTTCCTGTAGTTGAAGCTCCTTCCACACTCTGAACATTTAAATGGTTTCGCCCCTTCACGCGGTCTTCTAAGATTCCTAAGGCTTGACATCCTAGTCATGGCTCTTGTACTTCGGGGGATTTTTGCCTGTTTCTTTCCTGTGTGACATTCTTCTGGCATCACAATTTCACTGAAGCCAGTGCCTTCTGGAACAACAGCTTTCTCCCTCAAATTCTCTTCTGCTTCAGTTTTAATTCTCTGCTGCCCATCCTCTTTGTTGCTCTCCCTCCCATCACCTGCAGGAATACAAAGGGAAACCTGATCAGGGAGGAACAGCTTCCCAATTTAGGGAGCAACCCCAGGCATTTACTGTGTGAATAACACTGGGAAAGACAGTGGGGAGGCAGATCCTGCAATATACAGGTAATGACCGATTTACACACAATTGTGCACATCCCAAACCAGGAAGTGAACCTAAAACAGCAGAACGGGAGCAGGGCAGAACACTTTGCGCTAATGTGTACGGAGACCTAGAACGTAAGCCCCATGGGAAACAAGGATTGCCTGTATTAAAACAGCACTGAGTCTCAGGTCTGGCTCTGCAGCTGCACGCAAGATTGATTACCTGACAGGAAGAGAGGTGTCTCCCTGGCAATACAGTCATAACTAAGAAATACTCACAGCAGGAGAATAAAATAACAGCTGGCTCCACTTTCCAAGGGTGTCACAACTAAGAGAAAACAAGTAGAGGGGAGCTAGAAACATAGAGGGTGAAAAGTAGAGATTCAGCAAGAGAAAAATATAGAGGGAGAAAGAGAGAAGAGGAAGAGGGGGAAGAGAGAGCAGCGTGAGACAGAGAATGGCAGAGGGGAAGCCTGGTGGAAGCTTTACTTTATTTACTGCATTTGCCTTCCACATTTTTCTACAAGGAGTTCCAGGTGCCATACTTGGCTCTTCCGAACTTCATTTAACTCCAACAACCCTGCGATGAGAGCCAGTCCCAAGACAAAGTCATTCTAGTGAGTTTCCTGGCTGAGTGGGGATTTGAACCCTGGTCTCCTGGGTTCTAGTCAGACACTCCAACCACACTGGCTTTACCTCAGAGGGGAAGGAAAACAGAATTAGGAGGGGTTGGTAAGGTAGGGAGGTCTGGGGGACAGGAAATCTTCAAGAACAGGCTGAATGAAGGGGTTTCTTAAGGCAGGGAACCTATGTGAAAGGAACAGGGGGAGTAAAAGAAGCACTTCCTGGAGGAAGTAAAACTTACAAACAGATGGGTCAAAGGTGACAGACAGTTTATTCTGGGGCTTCTGACAATTCTTCAGACAGGCAGAGGGGGTAGGGAGCGACTGTAGTGTAAATAAGGGGACCCTACACAACCACGGAAAGGGTTTTAAAGAAAGCACAGGGCAGCAAAAAAGGAACAATTTATTGTTCGATCCATTTTGGACCACTCTGGTCCTTTGTTACACAGAAAGGCCAGAGTGGTCTGGAACATAATGGACAATAAATTACCCTCTTTTCCCCACCCTGTGGTTTTCTAAATCCTGAGTCAGAAAGG
This sequence comes from Lacerta viridis, assembly GCA_900245905.1. NCBI lineage: Eukaryota > Metazoa > Chordata > Lepidosauria > Squamata > Lacertidae > Lacerta > Lacerta viridis. Next base: position 3,172 of record OFHU01003029.1, on the reverse strand, counting down.
ATGTGGTATGGCTGCAGAAGAGTCTTCATACAGAAAACTTTAAAAAACCAACAACACCGATATTCCCTGCTTTTAGTAACTCAGCCAAGGAAAAGAAGGAGCCTTACCTGCAGAAGCCAGATTTCTATAATTCTCTTCCATAACTTCCCTGTGCAGGGTTCTCTGGACTCGATCAAGCACAGCCAACAGCTCCTCTGTGGAAAAGTGCACAGCCACCTTCACAAAGATCACGGGACCTTGAAAGCAGGAAAAGGACAAACCTTCCTCTTGCCGATTGCTGCATCCCAAGAAGGATACTGTAGAGCGGTAAAAAGGGGCAGAAAAAAGCCACCACAATGAAAACACTGCTTTTCTCTAAAGTCCTCTCCTACAGCAGCTGTATACCATCTTCTTCCACCCAGCCCTCTCCCTGTTTGTTTGTTTTCTTAAGATTTAGTGTCAGGAGTATAACGTATTCCTGGACACCGCAGAGTTAGACGCAGACTTTTCTGGAAGCTTCTGGCTGTTGTGAAATTGACTAGACAGCTCAACGCAGGAACTCAGCAACTCACTGGATAACTATATACAGTATTTATTGATTGAAGCAACTAGTATCCATAAGTTACTATTTACAGACTTTACAAAATAAAAGAAACAAAACATAAAATCTTTCCTCTCTGTCTCTCTCTCTCTCTACACTGACCACGTTCTCTACACCAAACATACACTAACCACACAGCTCTCACACAGAGGTGAGTCTTTAGGAACTCATTGACCAATCACAGGCCGTTGCTAAGGATCTGAGAGAAAGCAGATCTGGGCTTTCTGCCAACTAGTTAATTGCTTAGAGATAGACAGCTGTAATTCTGCATATAGGCAACTCTGAAATCTCTAACATGTTTGACCAGATAAATCAGGACATCTGGGCATCTGGGGGAAGGGCAGTAGCTTCATGGCAGAGCACCTGCTTGGCATGCAGAAGGTCCTGGGTTCACCTCCAGGTTTTGCTGGGCAAGAAGACCCTGTGCCTGCCATCGGGGAGGGCGGCTGCCAGTCCGTGTGGGCAACAGTGTTGCTCTGAACAATGGACTGGGGCGCAGGGAGCTTTGTGGAAACCTCCATGCCCCAATCCTTGTGCGATTCCAGTCGCCTCCTTTGCAAGATTCAGTGGAGGCAGATTCCTACGCTTCCGGGGAAGGGAGGAGGCTCCCGGGCAGAGCACCTGCTTGGCATGCAGATGGTCTCAGGATCCATCCCCAGCTGGGCTGGGAAGAGCCCTGGGCGCGCCATCAGGGGGAGCTGCTGCCAGCCCGTGCAGGCAATACTGAGCTAGTTGGACCACTGGTCCGATTCAGCGACGGGGTTTTCCTTCCTTCCAACACCCCCATTATCAGCCCTATGAAGGCGGAGTGGCCCCAGAGGCCCCCTTTGCGGCCTCCAGAAACCTCAGACGCCGCCACCCGCCCCCGTCCGCTGCGCCCACCTCAAGCGCCGCTCGGCAGTCTTCCTTCTCCTCCGCCGCCGCCCTCCGCGCCTCTCTCTCTCTCTCTCTCTCTCTCTCCAAGGCATGACGGGAAGGCTAGTGCCGCCGAGCGCGGCTGCCGCGGAATCTCCCCGTCCTGGTGGCGGGATGAAACTACGACTCCCAGCAGCCACCGCGAAGGGAGGACATAGAACGTCCATCTGCTCCGCGCTGATTGGAAGGGGAGGGGAAAGAAGGGCGGAACGCTGCTGTTACCTTCTTGCTTGTCGTGGCGGCTCCCGGCCTGCAGGTGGCGCCGCGCTCTCGCTTCCGGGAGACTTTCGCAGCAGGGACTTTGCGAAGAGGTCGGCTCCTGCTTCTCTCCGCCTTCCGTTCAAAGTGACCTTGGAGTGGATTTCATTCATTGGATTGGATTCTATTTCTGTGTCACTTTCCACTCAACCATTCAAACGAATCCCAAAGCTGCTTACAAGCATTAAATAACAGCGACAAGATAGAACATAATGGAACATCCTAAATGCTGCATCGATCATATAGAATAATTTAACTAATCATCAGTGAAAAAATCGCAATCTCTGGGCAGTAGGGAGGCTGCGGATTATGCTGCCCGGGTCCTCTTGGGGCGGGGTGCTCGGGTTCAGTCCGGACCATTCACCTTAGTGGATTGCACTTCTAGTTACCTGTATATCAGATTTGCACGGAGGAGCACTCAGACATTTAAAAACGAAGGTGTCAGGGCTGCTGTAAGCCAGAAAACCTAGATCCGTTGTGGGGATTTGTTTCACTGCACATATGCAAATTTTTAGAAAATTATTTTTTGAAATATGCGTTTTGTGATGTGCTAGATTTGCCCAAAAGGAAGACAAAAATTAGAAAAATACGTGTGTAGCTTTAAGCCAGGCAAAGATTTTGAGTCACTCTCATAAAAATAATAATAAATAATAGAAATACAAACAACTAATTATTATTAAAACGCTCCTGCAAGATTCTTCTCTTCCTCTCTCCCTCTACCTGCAATAGCAATTTTTAAAATTTATTTTTAATACAGCAGTTTGGTGCAGGAGCATTCCTGCACAAAAAAGGTGGAGCTTTTTGGTTTTTCTTTTTAAATGTGAAATCATGGCTATTGACACGACGTATTTCTGATGAGCTCAGATAGAAGTGTTTAATTAAACACATAAATGCTTTTTCCAAAATCTTGGACTTAAGCAGTTGTAGAATAAAACCCCTTCTAGGCAGGCAAATACTTCTAGCGAAATAGGTAAAAAGGTAAGGTAAAGGACCCCTGGACAGTGAAGTCCAGTCAAAGGCGACTATGGAGTTGCAGTGCTCATCTCGCTTTCAGGCCGAGGGAGCTGGTGTTTGTCTACAGACAGCTTTCTAGATCATGTGGTCAGCAGGACTAAACCGCTTCTGGAGCAACGGAACACCGTGACAGAAACCAGAGTGCACGTAAATGCAGTTTACCCTCCCACTGCAGCGGTACCTATTTATCTGCTTGCACTGTTGTGCTTTTGAACTGCTAGGTTGGCAGGAGCTGGAACAGATCAAGGGGAGCTCACCCTGTCACAGGGATTCAAACCGCCGACCTTCCGACCGGCAAGCCCAAGAGGCTCAGTGGTTTGGACCACAGAGCCACCTGCGTCTCTACTTCTAGTGAAATATTTAATTGACAGAGAGAAAAAAGAATGGAGCATGGTCAGATTCAAT